>SJYW01007241.1:66751-84053 GCA_006410735.1 Raphicerus campestris
CCATCTCATCCTCTGTCGTCCCCTTCTTCTCCTGCCCCCAATCCCTTCCAGCATCAGTCTTTTCCAATGAGTCAGCTCTTTGCATCAGGTGGCCAAAGTATTGAAGTTTCAGCTTCAACATCAGTCCTTTCAATGAACACCCAGGACTGATCTCCTTTAGGATGGTCTGGTTGGATCTCCTTGCAGTCCAAGGGACTCTCAAGAGTCTTGTCCAACACCACAGTTCAAAAGCATCAATTCTTCAGCACTCAGCTTTCTTCACAGTCCAACTCTCACATCTATACATGACCACAGGAAAAACCATAGCCTTGACTAGATGGACCTTTGTTGACAAAGTAACATCTCTGCTTTTGAATATGCTATCTAGGTTGGTCATAACTTTCCTTCCAAGGAGTAAGCATCTTTTAATTTCATGGCTGCAGTCACCATCTGCAGTGATTTTGGAGTGCGCAAAAATAAAGTCTCTCACTGTTTCCACTGTTTCCATTGTTTTCCCATCTATGAAGTGATGGGACCAGATGCCATTATCTTAATTTTCTGAATGTTGAGCTTTAAGCCAACTTTTTCACTCTCCTCTTTCACTTTCATCAAGAGGCTTTTTAGTTCCTCTTCACTTTCTGCCCTAAGGGTGGTGTCATCTGCATATCTGAGGTTACTGATACTTTTCCCGGCAATCTTGATTCCAGCTTGTGCTTCTTCCAGCCCAGCATTTCTCATGATGTACTCTGCATAGAAGTTAAATAAGCAGGGTGACAATATACAGCCTTGATGTAGTCCTTTTCCTGTTTGGAACCAGTCTGTTGTTCCATGTCCAGTTCTAACTGTTGCTTCCTGACCTGCATGTAGGTTTCTCAAGAGGCTGAGGGGGTCACAAATACATTTTCTTTCTCACGCTTATTACACGTAAGCTGTGATTAGTTGTGGCAGTGCTCTGTGTGTCTCCTTTGTTCTGGGATCTGGGCTGAAGGAGCAGTCCCCACCTGGATACCTCAGTACCTTTCCCAAGGCAGAGGGGAAAAACAGCAATGGCGGAATTACGAGATGGCTCTTGAAACTTTACTCAGTCACAGCATACATCACTTCCTCTGAGAGCACATTTAGCCAAAGAATGTCACAGGCCACGCCTGGGTCAGTGGTTTGGGAAAGTGTCATCCCACAGGGAGGTTGGTTGAGTGACTAACTGGAAGTGTATAATAGCAATCCTCAACAGTATTTGACTGTATTCGTCCCCTACTGAGATATTTTGGAATGAAGTAGGAGGGAGACCTGAGGGCTTTGGATGACAGCTACAAGTCTTCATGAGTTCCACATGGACATAAAACAAAGAGACAGCAGTAACAATGACAAAGGCCCAGGAACGCCTGACTCTAGGAAACAGGGCTTTTACATCCCCCGCGTAAGAAACGTTCCGCTGAACTCGACAGAAGCTAACAGAGGAGGAAGAATGGGTTGGATCCCTTTGCTCCTGTCTTTATTTACAGCAAAGGACAGAACGCTTTGTCACCTTGGAAACCACCAACAAAGGCAGTGTGTAAAGCTGTAAGAAATCCCTGCCGGCTCTCTCAGAGGTGGCTGGGGCTAAGTGGTGGGGTGGGGTATTCTGCTAGTCAACTGCCCTGAGTCTTGGGTCTTGCGTAGTCAGGCAGGTAACCCCAGCTGGAAGGAAAAGCTGTTTGGCCTTTGATGGCCAGAGCTGACTACATATGTGCCTCCTTGTCTTCGTATTCTAAGATATCACTGCTGAGGGAGGAGTGCGTGGCCATAGTGCAACCTGTGACCTACACTGGGGGCAGTTCAGTCTCTCTGCTGTAAAGTTACTCTTTACAAGTCTTGTTGCAGTCAATGATTTCACAGTCTGTGCCGCTTTTACTCGGAAGAAGCCATAATAACCTGGGAAATTTTGCCACGATTCCCAAAGGTTATATATGTGTTCCTGCTTGCATATGTATAATTACTAATTTTCTCTTCTCTTTTTATGCTAAATTGTGTTAATACTGCATTAGTAAAATTCTTCAAGAAGCTGGAAGTGCGTTTGTCATAAACCAGAGGGAGATGTTAATTATTTTTTATTGAAGAACACAGTTGGTTTCTGCTTTTACTTTCATAGTCACACACTAATTAATTTTTTTAAATTATTATCATTATAAACAGCATTTACTAGAGCATCTTCTATGTGACTGTTCGACTTCTTCAAATATCTGATTGTCTTGAATGTAGAGCTTTGTTTTTTTAAAAATTAATTTGTTTATTTTAATTGGAAGATAATTACTTTACAACATTGCGGTGGTTTTTGCCATACATCGACCTCAATCAGCCACATGTGTCCCCACATCCGGAACAACCCTCCAACCTCCCTTCCCACCCCATCCCTCTGGGTTGTCCCAGAGCACTGGCTTTGAGGGCCCTGCTTCATGCATCGAACTTGCACTGGCCATCTATTTTACATATGGTAATATATATGCTTCGATGCTATTCTCTCAAATCATCCCACCTCCGCCTTCTCCTACATAGTCCAAAAGTCTATTCTTTACATCTGTGTCTCTTTTGCTGCCTTGCATATAAGATTGCCATTGCTTTCTAAATTCCATATGTATGCGTTAACACACTGTATTGGTGTTTCTCTTTCTGACTTACTTCAGTTTGTATAAGAGGCTCCAGTTTCTTCCACCTCATTAGAACTGACTCAAATGAGTTCTTTTTTATAGCTGAGATATATTCCATTGTGTATATGTACCACATCTTCCTTATCCATTCAACTGTCAATGGACACCTAGGTTGCTTCCGTGTCCTAGCTATTGTAAACAGTGCTACATGAACATGGAGATGTTAAATTAACTAAAAGATTGGTCACACTTATTGCTGTGCCAGCTTGGAGACTTTGCTTGATTTCCAATGTCATGTTGATGCTATTGGAGCTATCAAGAGAGCCTTGGCCTTTGAAGTAGGATTTTGAGCTCCTTACACTTTCCAGATATTATCAGTTAGGCAACAGCACACAGCTGACAACAGTTCAGTATGTCTGTAGCCTCCCCTGTGTAGTATGGACCCTCCACAGCATTTGCATACTTGAGGCCATTCCTTGGTGACTATTCACAAGTGACATTATTTGTGTGTGTGTGTGTTTTGCTAGAGAAAGCATCTAGATTAGACATTATTGAGCTCAAAACTATATATTGTCTTCACATACAGTATGGTTTAATTGCAATGACAACAGATTGAGGGGAACCTGAACTTTGGTTTCAGCTTTATCACTTATTCAGGCTTCCCTGGTGGCTCAGATGGTAAAGAATCTGTCTGCAATGAAGGAGACCTGGGTACGATCCCTAGGCTGGGAAGACCCCCTAGAGGAGGGCATGGCACCCCACTCCAGTATCTTGCCTGAAAAATCCCCCACGGACAGAGGTGCCTGGCAGGCTACAGTCCATGGGGTTGCAGAGAGTCGGACACAACTGAGAGACTAAGCAAAGCACAGCAAAGCACTGCCACTTATTATGTGATCATAAAGAAGCCATTTATTCCTGTGTAAAAACAGTGGACTAGAACAGGTAAGAGACAGCAAACATATGCCTAATGTGCCTTTCACAATTTAACAAGGTTGCTCAATGGTGGCTCTGATTCCCACAGATCCTGGAACCATCCTCAGGATCCTTTCCAACACAGAATTCAAGGAAGATACTACTAGTCATTAGGAAGTCTAGGTCCAGACAATCGACAATATATGGAGATAACATGTGAAAGTGTTGCAAGAATGGGGACCCCTTCCAGGCCCTGAGAGTGGGTTCTTGTCTTGTCTAACACTCAGAAATAAATTGTCTGAGGAGACATGCATGCTGATAAAGCAAGAGACTTTATTCGGAAGGGGTAAGGGAACCCAGGAGAACTGCTCTGCTGCGTGGCTCACAGGCTCCAGTTTTATGGTGATAGGATTCATTTCTGGGTTGCCTTTGGCCAACCATTCTGACTCAGTGTCCTTCCTGGTGGTGCATGCATTGCTCAGCCAAGATGGATGCCGGCGAGAAGGATTCTGGGAGGTGGTAGGACACGTGGCTTCTCCTTTGACCTTTCCTGAACTCCTCCGGTTAGTGGTGGTTTGTTAGCTCCATGTTCCTTACTAGTACCTCCTGTAGTAAAATAACCCACTCAAATGGTTACCGTGGTGGCTGGCCAGGGTGGGAGGTTTCAGTGTGTTTCCCCAAACAGAAATGCTTTGTAAACTCCTCTATGTTGTACATACTTAAGGTGCTATTCACTGTTCATTACTCTGGTTACAGAAAATTTGTGCAGATTTTGTTCAGGATATAGGAGGTGCTGACAATAGTTTGTACCTTGCCAACAAGGCCAACAGCTGTTGGTCTAATGATATACACTAAATGCTCTTGGCATGTTTAAAGTGAGAGTAGACAATGAAAGCAGTTTCAAAATGCAGAGCAAGGATCACCTTGGAGTGCGTGGGAAACTACTGGGGAGACATACTGACTTGGGTTTGCAGACTGGCTTCATCACTTAAGGTGTAAATGCTGGTTTTGCCATTCACACTCTCTGAGCCTCAGTTTCCTCATCTACGACATGGGCTCCATCAATCTCCTCTCAAGGTTGTGGAAAATGTAAATGAGTTAACAAGTATAAAATAAAAAGTAAAAACCATGATTCATAAGTTGTACTCTATAAATGCTAGTTCCTAAGGGTGGAACACTGGTTTATAATGAGCACTTTGGGAATTTTGACTCACTTTCTATTTTAGCAAAAGTTTGGTAAGCTTTAAGAGTCAGAAAACATTTTCAGCCAGAAGCATTATTTTAGGGCAAGAGATAAAACCTGTACTCCCTTGGATCACCATCTTCCTTTGAAACAAAGTAAGAGCTGGAATATNCTTCTATTTTAGCAAAAGTTTAGTAAGCTTTAAGAGTCAGAAAACATTTTCAGCCAGAAACATTATTATTTTAGGGCAAGAGATAAAATCTGTACTCCCTTGGATCACCATCTTCCTTTGAAACAAAGGTAAGAGCTGGAATATAAGCACTCCCTCTTTAAGATTTGCCTCCTTTACCAATGAGATGTTACAATTTCTTCTTTACATAAAAAACAATTAGAAATGTTCAAGGGAATGATAACTCAATAGCTGCTAATGCTTTGTGGATGACATTCAATAAGGGGAAAATGTTATGACTCAAAATAACATACTTCTAACCCTGTGCTAAGATTTGAAGCATCCACAGGGCTTGATGATGTGCATGAGAATAATGCAAATCCCTCTGGGAATGTATATGTGACACTTTTCTGAATGATCTGTGTCAGAGTTCCAAGCACCCCAAATAGAAGGCTTCTAATACTCAAAATCCAGATAAGTCTCCTATTTCCACCATAAAGATTAGATTTCTTTTGAAATTGTAACCTTAGCACCTTTCTTTTGCCTCCACCACTATGCCTCTTTCTTCCACCTGCTGCTTTGCCAAGTTCATTGTCAGCATATATTTTTCCACCTATTTTGGAGTGCAAAGACATTTAATTATCCTAGAAGGAAAATCTGAAAGTACAAGCTGTACACAGCAGGTTAAGATTGCTAATATATAACTTAGCTAAAAATATGTTTATTTAGAGTGGCTAGTTTCACAAGTCTTGCTTTTGTGGTAGCCCATTTTTGGACCAAAACTTATCTTCTCCAAAAGCAATGATCTGCTGTAGATCAACACTGATGAAGAGTCTTAAGGTCCAGAAGTATCTGTTCAATTTGTGGGATTTCCCAAGGATTAAGGGGAAACATTCTTGAACATTTTGTTGAGTACATTTTTTAAAATGCCTCTAAATGGATATAATCAATCCCTGAATTCTAAGCCTGTGGTAAGCAATCTTTTTTTGGAAGAACCAATGTAAGTGAAAGTGAAAGTCACTCGGTAGTGTCTGATTTTGCAACACCATACAGTCCATGGAATTCTGCAGGTCAGAATACTGGAGTGGGTAGCCATTCCCTTCTCCAGGGAAAGAACCATTATAAAAACATAAAAAGTTTATAGCCCCTTCTTATTTTCTCTACATGAAAATGTCTCTTTCCTCAAAAAAATTGGTATAAACTCAGAAAAAAATTAGGACCACTTTGCAGTCAATAACTATGAATATCTAGACCCATTAAAGAAGCAGCCAAGTGGGGATCTTTTTCAGTCTTTTTATTAAATTAAATAAAAGTGCAAGGCATGCAGCTTTAAGTTGGAAAGAGCTCATCACTTTTCTAAGGTTATATAGTTTTTCTATATACCCTTCTATATACCCAGTTATGGTGGCCCAATATCATGATTGTATACCTGAGAGTCATAGGAGAGTCACTTTTAAAATGACTGTAACTGAATTCAATATGAAGACTAGTTTAAAAATTCATTTAAAGATGTGTATATACATACACACATATACATATATATGCATATACACACTAATGTAAACACATTGATCTATATGCATGTGTTGTGTAAACATGTAGATAAGAAGCCTTTACCTCTGAAAGCTGGGATAATTCTAAAATAATTTTATATAGAGAGAAATAATTACCTCCAATTAGTCCCTTCTACTTAGAAAGACTCATGGAAGCAGGTGTGATAAAAGAAAAATAGAAACTTTAAATCCTCACTACTCTTTGTTGCTAAAATGTGAGACACAGAATAGATGGCTTTTGTTCCATCAGAGCTTGTAAGTGTATCTTTGGATGTGCAAAGGTGGGTCAGAGTATGCAGAGGGTACAGAGTGAAGCTATTCAAAACACATGATAAAGAAAGCAAGTAGGCAAAGGGGTTCAGTTCCCCCATGGGGTCCATGAATTGTTTAAAGTGTGAAGAAGAGAAAAAGAGACAGTAACAGCGGGATAAAAGTGAGATCCAGAGATCAAGTGTCAGAAGAGACCACGAGAACAGAGGCCCAGGAATCTGTCATGCTGTATTGAGGGAAGCAGGACGACAGGCATCGCAGCTAGCACCAACTGTGAGTTAGGAGCATTAAGGCAATTGCACCTCAGTCTCAAGGGAATAGATATCCATTTATATGCGTTTCATGAATCAAGTCTGGAGAATACGTACCAAGCTCACAACAACAACTCATTCCTAGAGATTTTAATTTGTTAGGCTTGGAATGGGGGCCCCAAATGTGTTTATTTAAAAGGTTATTCTGGTGTACAGGATGATCCGGGGAGATGGTGTGGGATGGGAGGTGGGAGGGGGCTTCGGCATTGGGAGATCGTGTACACCTGTGGCTGATTCATGTCAACGTATGGCAAAACCAATACAGTACTGTAAAATAGAATCAAGTATTAAATAAAAAATAAATTAAAAAAAGGTTATTCAGGAAAAGTATCAGGCATTGATGAGAGAAATAAAAGACCTAAATATATATTGTATATTTATAAATATAAATATATATAATATTTTCACTAACTGAAATGTTGAGTTTTATGAANCAAGTATTAAATAAAAAATAAATTAAAAAAAGGTTATTCAGGAAAAGTATCAGGCATTGATGAGAGAAATAAAAGACCTAAATATATATTGTATATTTATAAATATAAATATATATAATATTTTCACTAACTGAAATGTTGAGTTTTATGAAGATGTCTCTCAAAGTTATTGAGAGATCTGATGTAACCTCAGTCAAAATCCTAACACATTTTTTTCAGGAGGTCAATGGTCTGGTGCTTAAATTTATATGCAAATGCAAAGGACCAAGAACAGCCAAGCCAATCTTAATGAAAAAGAAGACAGTCAGAGGACTTTATGCTATCAAATACTATGATATTATTATTAATATTAAGAATATCACAAAGACATAAATAGAGAAATAGGACACAATAAGGTGTCCAGAAACAAAGCCACACAACTGATTTATGACATGTGACTTACAACAAAGGTATCACCACAAAACAATGGAAAAAGTGGGTTTTTTTCATAAATAATGCTGGGTTGATTGGTATGTGTCCATAGGGGATTAAAGGAAGGTTGACCTTTGCCTTATACCACACACAAAAAGTCAATTCTAGATTGATGATTGACTTAAATGTGAAAGATAAAATAATAAACTTTCTGGAAGGTAACACTGGAAAATACAGTTGTGACCTGACAGGATCCTCCCCGTCTCAAAACAATATGAACCACCCAGCCTAGGGTAACCAAGCATTCTGGCTTGTCTTGGACTTTTCCTGTTTTAGCATTGATATCCCATGTCCTGGCAAACCCCTTAGTTCCAGCCAAACTGGGATGGTTGGTCACTCATAACGAAAAAAAAGATTGACAAAGTGCACTATGTCAAAACTTAGAACTTCTTCTGTTCATCAGAGATATCACTGAGAGAGTGAAAAAGGCAAATACAAGGATGGAAGGAGATATTTACACCACATCTAGCCAACAAAAAGTTCATATATAATGCCCCCCCACCACTACAGATCAATAAGAGAGGTTTCCCAGGTGACTCAGGGGTCAAGAATCCACCTGCCATAAAAATGAGTAGACCATATGAGGATCTTTAACTTTTATTTAGCTTGTGTCACTTTTTCTATTTTACATTCATTGCTCTCATTTAATTTAGTTATGTTTTCCAGTTTCTCTCTTTTCTGTTGTTCTTTCTCAAGCCTTTATCAAGCATAGCAGAAAAGCTTGTGTATACATATATATAAGTAGTATGTATGACATAATATACATATTTTAGAAAACTTACAAATTTTTGCCTAGCTAAAAAATTTATAACATTTTGAGTCTACCTGTCTGACTTAGAAGAATGCTAGATTTTTAATTTATATCACTCAAAAATTTGATGTATTTCTGTGTACTTTGGCATCCAGTATTACTGCTTAAAGCCTACAAAGTTTATTATCTTAATGATGTTTAAAATTTTTGAATGAGGCTTGAAACTGCTAATCCAATTCTGAGAATATAAAGAAATACTATGCTGTAAAAAAAAAAACAACAGGAAATTAACGTGTGATATTTATTAATAACTAAAGTACCTTATTCAAGATTTCACACTGCGTTTAGTTGCATTGAGTAGCTTCAGTTGCATGCAAAAAATTCTGATAAATTCTCTTTCATNAATAGTGGTTTAAAATATTTCCATGAAGTGATGAATAGTGAAACAGTGAAGAATGAATTGAGAATCCAGTTGGCAAATGAAATAACAATGGGGGAGGAGGTCAGATTTTACCAAAGCACAACCCTCAGCCTGAGGAGGCTACTATGTGGCTTGAACAAATACGGCAGCTCCCAGGAAAGGGGAAAACAGGGATGGGAACAGAATTTCTGAATAAGATTTGGCTTCAGGGAAAGCTTTTATGATTTTTAAAAAATATTGTTTCATTTAACATCCTTTAAAAAAACAGAATTAAAAAATTTCAAACAGAATCCCNGAACAGAATTTCTGAATAAGATTTGGCTTCAGGGAAAGCTTTTATGATTTTTAAAAAATATTGTTTCATTTAACATCCTTTAAAAAAACAGAATTAAAAAACTTCAAACAGAATCCCAAAGCCAGCTTCAGAGTGTGCCTGTCGAACCCATCAGCTGGCAGTCCCAGGAACCTGTGATCATTACTATGAGTGTTGGGGAGAAACATCTGAGGAGGTTTAGGGTAGATAATACTGTGCTAGAGAAGAGAGGGGAAAATGAATTAAGAATGGTGCCTGTTCCTCAGCCAGGGCTCAAGAGAGAGAAGGAATAATTCAAGCTGAAAGAGCAGTTTTCTTAAGTCATTCGGTAGGACTTGGAGCACAAGCAGGGATGCTTCTGGGCTGGTGACAGATTTCAACACAGTGGTACAATGCACACTAGCCTTCAAGATCACAGTGGGTCCAGAAGCTGTCTGGTGTGCCCAGAGGCTTGGGGCTGTGACAGCCCTGGGCAGCTGCCTGCTCCTCACCAGCAAGAATGGCAGGGGGACTTGGCACAGAGAGGAACATGAAAGGCCAACCTCGAACAGCATGTGCTGTCTTACAATAACGGGAATTGGTGCTGTGAATAGAAACTTTGGGGTTATTGTGCATAATTTAACTTCCTTTATACCCATAGGACAGTAGGGTCTTGAGGCATCTAAGGTTATACGATATCAACATGGTTTATGTAGTTTTCTTTAAACAAATGAAAGAGGATTCAATTATAATATATAATAAGATGCTCGTTTATTTCATTTGCGAGGGAACATGATATTCCAAGTGAGCCAATTTTTTTTCCAAATGATTGACACAGCTCTTTAAGATTTGTAACATTTTAATCTTTCTGATGGAAAGCCTGCCAAATTACACTGTACACTGCTACTCTCTGAAGCAGAAACAAAGAATAATTTAACCATTTCTTGGTAGGTCTGAGTCACGATGAAAATTGATTACATTTTGCACATAGTATTTTAAGGTCTTGGGGCTTCCCAGGTAGCACAGTATAACGAATCCACCTGACAATGCAGGAGATGCAAGAGACTCAGGTTCAATCCCTGGGTTGAGAAGAACCCCTGGAGTAGGAAATGGCAACCCACTCCAGTATTCTTGCCTGGAAAATTCCATGGGCAGAGGAACCTGGAGAGCCCTGTCCATAGGGTCCCAAAGAGTTGAGAGCACACACACACACAGGATAAGGTCCTGAGGTATGTAGGGCCATACTTCCCGAAACTACATTGCACCCAGACTGCCATGTTTTCTGAATTCTTGTGTCCACTCTTGGTAGTCTTTTTCTCTTCCACTGTTATTAGGCTGTCAACAGACACCTCCTGCTTTTCTCAGGGAGACAGTTTCTAAGAATCTTCTTTACTCCCATCATTTTAATTTGATATTTAGTCTGCTTTGGATCTAGAAGTTAGATGACTCTTCTAAAAATTCTGCCTAAAAAAGCATAAAGAATTGGGTTCTCATTTCTGACAGAGAGTCAGAAAGGTTTGCCTATGAATGAAGTGCAAGTCTTTAAGAAATTAATCTATTTGAGGCATTTTAGATGAACTTTGGGTCTTGGCTGTATTCCTCCAAATTGAAGTTACTGGATGAAGGACTTCAGAGAACTGAGTTTTAATGAACATGTAATTGACATCCTGAGGAGAGAGAAAGAGTTGGTTTTAGCCCTCCATCTCACCCTGATCAACATTACTCTATTTATTTTACGGAAACTGTAGTTAATATTCTGAATTAATTATATTGTACAATCAGTTTCAAAAGCATAATGCAGTAGCCTATAAAACATAATAATGCATAAAACTTGTTATGGAAACTTAAAATTTTAAGACCTAGATGAAATTCGAACATGAATTTTGCATGAAGAAATGAAACAAAACGATTTTTTTTGAGTAATTTGTTTTATTACAAGGGAGAACATCCACAGCATCATTTAAATACTATGCCATCATCATATGCAAGGCTTCCTAGTAAACTAATTTTAGATAGACTCAATAAATAATAAAAGGGAATATCATTGTCCCACCTCTGCTTATTTTCCTTTTGAGGATCAAAAGGCTTAGTAAAAACAGATTTCCTAAAATAAGCATTATCATATACAGAGAAGACTGGAAATCATAAGTGATGTGAGCAACTTCCCTTGATTATGACAGGAAGTCTACATATGTAATCTTTGTAGTGAATAAACATCTTCAATTCCTAGTACTATATCATCCAATTCCAGGAAAACATTATCATAATATGAAATAGGCTAGAAAGTGAATAGCAGTCAGAACTATCTGGCAAGGAGAAACACTAGGTTTTGCCTCCTGAGCTGGGGCAGCCAGGCTTAGTGGGAAAAGCAGGTATAAGGCAATCCTGGATTTAGCTCGAGATGCCTGTCACTCTGAGCAAGTTACTAAATGTCTCTGAACCTCAACTCCTTTTGCTTTCTTTGGTTGTCATAGGAATTTCTATGTGTGTGCATATGTATGTTTTCTGTGAGTGTTCATATTTATACATATACTTTTCCCAAATGAGTAAACCTCAGTTCCTCTGAACATGTAATGAAAATATTGCTTCTTTCTCAAGGGTGGTATCCTATTTAAATGAGACAATGTATTTTTAGCACTTTTCTCCAGCCCACAAGCCCTCTGTTTATTTAGTAACTGTAGGCCTATACCGATAGGGTATTGGTCCTTACCTCCAGCCCCAGGTCCCTTCTTGTGTATCTTTTTAGGGCCCTTCCAACTCCCAGCCAGGAAGCTAGTGGTTGTTCAAGAGTCTCCCCTTCCTTCCTTCCACTGGCTCCTAACTCATGTCTGAGTTGTCAGATGCATCTACTCTGAGATCCCCTGATTTATGTGGCTTTCGCACTGTATGCTAACCCCCACTGGTGAATGCCCAATAACGTAAAGTTCTCTTGAGGAAAGGAATTGTACTTTTATCTCTGCCAGGATATCTATGGATCTGAAGTGGAACAAAAGAGAAGTACAATAGCTCAATAAATCCCAGTTTGTTCTCTCCCTATTCCTGACTACGACCAAGATGCTGACTCGTGTGGCTCTCCTGCTGCTGGCTCTTATCTTGTCAACTCATGTAGGACTAGTCCCCTTGAGTGGTGGGATCTGGTGGGTATGTTCCATGCTCTTCCCACTACCTGCAACAAAAGGGACCATGGCAAGAGTACTGCAACCCTTATTTTCCAGAGGAGACCCTAAAGTAAAAGGCATTCGAATCTCTGGCATAAGGTTCAACAGTGAGTGAGGAGAATGCGATTGATCTCAGATCTGGCTGATGCCAGAAGTCACCTAAGGATTACATTCTATTCCCTTCTCAAATACATCTGATCAGTTACCAGAGGGAGCCCCCATCTTATGCCCTTTTGTCTATAAGCTTCCCTCTCTAGACACTGCTATTGCATTTGATTGGTGCTACTGGTCCCGTTTCCAAAGCACTGAGGTCCATGATTTGCCAAACGGGGCAGAGATCTCTCTTTTGTGCATTAAACTCTATCAGAGGAGTATTAAATCTCCTTATAGCTCAGTGTCCCATAAAAAGTTTCATGAGACTGGTCTTTACAGACAGGGCAGAAACTCATTAGGTAAGGCATAGCTGGCATCTACTCTGATGGGCTGGTTGTCTGTTCTGTTCCATCCATGCTTGAACCATACCAGGTGTTTAATATTTTGATTATCACTTCTACTTCCAGAGCTACTGAAAGTGAAAGTGTTAGTCACTCAGTCATGTCTGTCTCTGTGTGACCCCATGGACTGCACCTTGCCAGGCTCCTCTGTCCTTGGAATCCTCCAGGTAAAAGTACTGGAGTGGGTTGCCGTTTCCTTCTCCAGGGGCTCTTCCTGACCCAGGCATCAAACCCAGGTCTCCTGCATTGCAGGCAGATTCTTTAGCATCTGAGTGACCAGGAAAGTCTATTGGGATATAGATCCAATTTTAAAAAATGGATAAATTGCTTTAATATAAGCTAAATATAATTTTAAATAAATTAACATTTAATATTAACAATTTAAAATATATTATATTAATATACACACGTTTTGGTTTTTTGATATATACATTTATATGCATACATATGTGCATATTTGTTTTGAAGTCTCTTTGGCTGTTTAATAGTTTTATAGTTAACACAATACCACCTCCTAAAATTTTGGTCCATAACTAAATGTACTGACGGTGCTTAGAGGCTCCTGCAACACTAGAACAATCCAAGGAGCAATTCTACTAACTTCTTGGTAGCAAGGCTGTGCCTTGGTCTTCCTACTTGAGTAACTTCTCAACTCCCTATAAAGTTCCAGGCAGCAGTCAAGCAGCAATTTTATTCAACTTCCATCTATAACGGTGTGTGAGTATAAAATAAGAGTATAAAAAGGAGTATAAAATGCCATAGGTAGAAGGTTGTGAGTAACATGAAGTGTTTATAAATAGCCTGTGTTCAGCGAGAGAGGAGCAGGTGAGTAAACCACAGTTTGTGCACACAATGAAGTACACACAGCCACAAAAATGGTAAGTAAAATCTCCAAATACTAATACGACACAATTTTCTGGATATACAGATATATGAAAAAAGCAAAGTATGGAACAGTACACATGGTATCTATATTTTGTATAAGAAAGAGAGGGAAATAAGAATTTATGTGGTTGTAAGAAAAGATTTAGAGGGATAAGCAACAAATAAATAAAAATGATTTCCTAAAGAGGAGAGGAAGTGGGAAATGGTGTAAACATAAGAATTCCTTGTATTATATCATAAAATGCTGTAGTTTTTTTAATGTAAAACCTATCTATATAAAATGATTTATATAAGATTTATGGAAGATAAAATTGTAACAAAACACCACCAATTACAAAAAGTGTGTGTGTGGTGGGGGGAGGGGGCGGGTAAAGATGCTTCAAGTCATGAACCTAGTTCTAGTTCTTTCTCTTTGTGGCACTAAAATCCCAGCACCACTGCCTTCCTCCTGGCTTGAAGCTCAACAGGCCCATAGCGGCAGACCCACTTATGTGCTATTCCTGATTCAGGGAAAGGATAACTGCTTTGGGGCCCATTCCTTTTTGGTTCTCTTTCCTTTTGTTTTAATCCTTATTATTGAAAACTCCTTTAAAATATTTCTTTTCCTGCCTTAGAAACTCTAGCATACTCAGGATAATTAAATATTTCTTGGATGATTAAGCATTAGAACAAAGTTTCTAAACCTTTGTTTTCTGTACACAGTATCATATTTCATTGATTTAATATGTCATTGCTTGTAAAATGTACTATAATTTAATATACCATTAAGAAGTGCTGCAAATTAAACTAACATATTTTCTTATATACTTTGTAAGATGCATCTTGATTTAAAAGATCTTAAAATGTGAAAAAAAATGTGCATCTTGGAGTAGATAAGATATAGAGTTATAGAGGTAGATTTGGGTGTTGAAAAAATGAATTAAATGTGTACTCCCCAAGGCGTTCCAAGAAACTAAAGGAAATGTTTGCCTAGAGTAATGCCGAGTGCACGGTAGGTACTTGATGAATGCTTGTGAGAGAATAAAGTCTTCTTAGCCTCATTGGATGACCACTAAAATATAAGAGGAAGTAAGTAAAATTTGCTAAGCATAGACTATATTTAGGCTTGTGCTATAACATAAAGCATAAAAAGAGAACAAAAAATAATGAGGACAATATAGTCCAGCACTTGAATATTTTATACTCTGATGAAAAAAAGAAATGTTATCATAGTTTGACATTGGAGCAAGGTCAGGACTGGAGTGATCCAGCCAGGAAAACCAAGATGTGTTTAGAGAGATAAGAGGGAACAATGGAAAGCGAGTGTGTCACTGAAGCTGGATTTATATGGATGGTTTTAAAAAGGAAGGAACCATTACTGTTGTCCAACCGCTGAGAGATGGAACAAGATGAAAACTGGAAATGTTACCAAATTTGGCAGTTGGGAGGTCATCAGTAACTTCTAATAAAGTAATTTCAGGAAAATGATTGGAGCAGATATCAGATTATAATAAGTAGAGGAGTAAATGCAAGAGTTTACTTAGAAATAGCTTATGAGGAAGGATAGGAAGACACAGGGAGAAAATAGAAAGGGCAGAAATGGAATCAATGAATGCAGGAGGGGAAATAGAGAGAGAAACATGGAAACAAAGCAAAGGCCTGGGTGTCTAGATGCAGTAGAAGGCAGCTTGGGGAGGCAGAGGGCAGCCAAGGCACAGAGCAGATCTGATGTCCTAGAGACGGTATGGAATCAGGCAGTCTTTCCTTCAACTCCTAGTTCCTCACTGTATGAACTTGGGCAAGTTAACTTCACCTTGGCCCTTCAGATACCAAGAAAAATCCTAAGAAAGGAAACAGACATGCCAAAAACACTCAACAGTAAATATGATACATTCTTTGTTTTTTTTCCTCCTTATAATTTTAATGTAGGCTGATGACACAAGTCCAAGCATAATTCTAGGAAAGAATCTTATAAGGGAACAAAATGACTGTTTTTAAGTGCATTGCTCTCTGACAGTTTGGCTTTTAATACCTAGAGACGGAATTAGAAGTGGATTTCATCCTGAATGCCAAGACTGATGAAATGCCAATGATTGCCTGAGGCACAGGTTGGAAAAAACATAGCAACAGTCAAGGCTTGGCTTAAGAAAGGATTAAAGAAGGTGTCTAGGGGCTTGGAACAGACAGTACAAGAGTTCAGTTCAGTTCAATTGCTCAGTTGTGTCCTACTCTTTGCGACCCCATGGACTGCAGCACACCAAGCCTCCCTGTCCATCACCAAGTCCCGGCGTTTACTCAAACTCATGTCCATTGAGTGAGTAATGTCATCCAACCATCTCATCCTCTGTCGTCTCCTTCTCATCCTGCCTTCAATCTTTCCCAGCATGAGGATCTTTTCCAATGAGTCAATTCTTCATATCAGGTGGTCAAAGTATTGGGAGTTTCAGCTTCAACATGAGTCCTTCCAATGAATATTCAGGACTGATTTCCTTTAGGATGAACTGGTTGGATCTCCTTGCAGTCCAAGGGACTCTCAAGAGTCTTCTCCAACACCGCAGTTCAAAGGCATCAATTAGGTGCTCAGCTTTCTTTATAGTCCAACTCTTACATCCACACATGACTACTACAAAAACCATAGCCATGACTAGACGGACCTTTGTTGGCAAAGTTTAATGTCTCTGCTTTTCAAAAAGCTGTCTAGGTTGGTCATAACTTTTCTTCCAAGGAGCAAGCGTCTTTTAATTTCATGGCTGCAGTCACCATCTGCAGTGACTTTGGAGCCCAGAAAAACGCAGTTTGTCATTGTCTCCATTGTTTCCCCATCTATTTGCCATGAAGTGATGGGACCAGATGCCATGATTTTAGTTTTCTGAATGTTGAGTTGTAAGTCAATTTTTTCACTCTCCACTTTCACTTTCGTCAAGAGGCTCTTTAGTTCTTCGCTTTCTGCCATAAGTGTGGTGTCATCTGCATATCTGAGATTATTGATATTTCTCCCAGCAATCTTGATTCCAGCTTGTGTTTTATCCAGTCTGGCATTGCATATGATGTACTCTGCATTAAGTTAAATAAGCAGGGTGACAATATACAGCCTTGACACACTCCTTTCCTGATTTGCAACTAGTCTGTTGTTCCATGTCCAGTTCTAACTGCTGTTTCTTAGCCTGCATAGAGATTTCTCAGGAGTCAGGTCAGGTGGTCTGGTATTCCCATCTCTTGAAGAATTTTCCAGTTTGTTGTGATCCACACAGTCAAAGGCTTTGGCGTACTCAATAAAGCAGATGTTTTTTTGGAACTCTCATGCTTTTTCGATGATCCAGTAGATGTTGGTAATTTGATCTCTTGTTCCTCTGCCTTTTATAAATCCAGCTTGAACATCTGGAAGTTCACAGTTCATGTACTGTTGAAGCCTGGCT
>SJYW01007241.1:117474-144606 GCA_006410735.1 Raphicerus campestris
TTTTTTTTTGGACTGGTGAGCCTTTGTTTACAACATGCAAACAGGAATGGCTAGGAAGTGAACATTATGTTGTGTATGTTAAACAGCTCAATTATTTTTAACATGTGGTCACCTCAAGTTGTACTGACTAGCTTTGTACTCTGCAGAATGAATATATATTTTAGAGAAAAGTGATTTAACTATTTTCTTGCTTTAGTATACTTTTTAAAGTAGTCTGCTTAGTGCTAAAAATGCTTTTTTTTTTTTTTGCTGATTAATGCTGCAGTAGGCAAGTATGTTTTAATCAATCTTTTAAAAATAATTATTTAAACATTTCTAAGCTTACAGAAATATATTCTGCTTTGTACCTGGTCCCTATGCCACTTGTCTTTGAGGCTAACAAGGGAATGTAAGACTCTGCTGTGGAGTTTATAGCTAGCAGGGGAAATTTTAAAGCAATGTAGCTACCGTCAACCCTCTATATTGGTGAATTTGGCATCTGATAATTCAGCCAACTGCAGATTGAAAATAATGGAAAGAAGTATTCCAGCAAGTTCCAAAAAGCAGAACTTAAATTTGTTGCTTCCTGGCAACTATTTACTTAGCATTTACATTGTATCAGGTACTGTAAGTAATCTAAAGATGATTTAAAGTATATGAGGATGTGCATAAGTTACATGCAAATGTCGCGCACCCCTGGGTTTTGGTATCTGTGAAGATTCTGGAACCAGTCACCTGTGGATATCAGGGGATGGTTGTAGTTACATATTAAAATATATAATAGATAATAATGGTCAGAGTAGAGATCAGGTCTGTCCAAGTTTGTAGGAACCAAAGCATCCTAGAATGGTTAAAGCTGGAAGGTAATTTAGGTACAGTCTATCTTAAAAGCTTTACAGATGAGACAGTATTCTCACGGAGGGTGGTGGTTTAGTGACTTGCCCACAGTCTCTTAACTGTTGAGTAAATAAAGACTTCAGACTTTTCGTCTTCTCCTCCCCCTGCCCCATCTCTCCCTCTACCACGCTGCTGCTAGTCAGAGAAGACTTTTAGTAGGAGGGAAGATTTTTAAGCCACATTTAAAAGGGTGAAAAGAATTTAGAGGAATGGGAAGACAGGGAAGATACTGCAGGGGAGGCTGTGTTCAAGATGTAAAGAATGAGGTTACTCTGTGTGCAGGGAGGCTGTTAGAGGTTTTTTGAAGTAAGGAATTCTGTAATAAAAGCAGCGTTCTGGGATTAACACGGTGGTGTGCAGGACAGTTTGAAATAGGAAGGGAGGGATTTGGGTCCATGGAAACCGGTATATAAAAGTCAGGGTATTGTGGTTTTTGACTAATTAAGCTATGGAGATTGTTGTTGTGTAGTTGCTGAGTCGTGTCTGACTCTTTTGCGACCCCGTGGACTATAGCTCACCAGGCTCCTCTGTTCATGGGGTTTCCCAGGCAAGAATACTGGAGTGGGTTGCCATTTCCTTCTCCAAGAGATCCTCTCCACCCAGGGATTGAACCTGGGTCTCCTGCATTGGCAGGCAGATTGTTTACTGCTGAACCACTAGGGAGATACAAACATTATATAATACAATTACCGTACGTCAAAAGGCTTTCAGTCTAAGAGTGATGTAATGAAAATAGATAATTCATAGGATGTTGAGAATGTTGTTCAGTTACTCTGCACAGAATAAGGACCTTTGGGAGAAATTGTTGCTGGTGTTTACAGTAAGAACTTTTTTATTTCTTACCAATGATTTTGTTTTTAGTCTTTGGGACACTGAACTAATTGACTTTATTTCCTTTTCAAATCAAACTACACTGCTTAGACCACATTGTCAACCTGAAAAGTTAGATAAGCAGTTATAGTATCCATTTTTCTTAGCCTCATTCCCAGTTCCATTTTAGGTCCTTACTTTTTGTTTTGCATTTCTTTTATTGCTTCCACCTTTAAACTCTTGTTACTTTGTGTTTTATGTGGTCTATCTTATATCCTTTCTGGAACAAAGCAGGTATAGATAAAATTACGGGTAATCATAACATAATGATACTGTCTGTATTTCTTTAGTACCATAAAATTTATGGTGGTACTCTTATTTCCATTAACTTGTTTGCTCTTTTCAGGCAAGAATTATTATACCCATTTTACAGCTGAGTAAAATAAAACTCAGTTTAAATGACTCTCCTGAGGTCATGTGCTTAATCAGTACTTGGTATGATGGGGCTGGCAGGGCCTCCAGGTTGGCTGTTACTGAGGCTGCACACTGCACAGTGGTAGAAGGCAGGCTGGCTTCTATTCTGGAGAGCTCTGCATGTCAGGCGTTGATGGTGTAGGAGTTTGGATTTCACTCGCCTGGCTGTAGGGGTCATTGCATTTTTTTGTTCTGTACTGAGCCATAATCAAAGTTCTTAATTTAAAGTGTTTAAAAGCAGGTAATTAGAATCAAAGGGGATACTAGGGTTTGGAGCTTAGAGTATCAAAAGCAATGCTGTGAACAGAAGTAGGGAAGTGGGAAGAGAGAGCCATTTGGGGGACTAGGCAATGAATTCAGTTTTAGACATGTCATTTGAGACATGATTGGGTGATTTTCATGGGGTTACACGTTTATTGTGAAAATCAACAAAGTATTACTGAGTTAAATTGTGTGTGTGTGTGTGAGTTGCTCAGTCGTGTCCAACCCTTGCGACCCTATGAACTGAGGCTTTTCTGTCCATGGGATTTCCNCAATGATTTTGTTTTTAGTCTTTGGGACACTGAACTAATTGACTTTATTTCCTTTTCAAATCAAACTACACTGCTTAGACCACATTGTCAACCTGAAAAGTTAGATAAGCAGTTATAGTATCCATTTTTCTTAGCCTCATTCCCAGTTCCATTTTAGGTCCTTACTTTTTGTTTTGCATTTCTTTTATTGCTTCCACCTTTAAACTCTTGTTACTTTGTGTTTTATGTGGTCTATCTTATATCCTTTCTGGAACAAAGCAGGTATAGATAAAATTACGGGTAATCATAACATAATGATACTGTCTGTATTTCTTTAGTACCATAAAATTTATGGTGGTGCTCTTATTTCCATTAACTTGTTTGCTCTTTTCAGGCAAGAATTATTATACCCATTTTACAGCTGAGTAAAATAAAACTCAGTTTAAATGACTCTCCTGAGGTCATGTGCTTAATCAGTACTTGGTATGATGGGGCTGGCAGGGCCTCCAGGTTGGCTGTTACTGAGGCTGCACACTGCACAGTGGTAGAAGGCAGGCTGGCTTCTATTCTGGAGAGCTCTGCATGTCAGGCGTTGATGGTGTAGGAGTTTGGATTTCACTCGCCTGGCTGTAGGGGTCATTGCATTTTTTTGTTCTGTACTGAGCCATAATCAAAGTTCTTAATTTAAAGTGTTTAAAAGCAGGTAATTAGAATCAAAGGGGATACTAGGGTTTTGAGCTTAGAGTATCAAAAGCAATGCTGTGAACAGAAGTAGGGAAGTGGGAAGAGAGAGCCATTTGGGGGACTAGGCAATGAATTCAGTTTTAGACATGTCATTTGAGACATGATTGGGTGATTTTCATGGGGTTACACGTTTATTGTGAAAATCAACAAAGTATTACTGAGTTAAATTGTGTGTGTGTGTGTGAGTTGCTCAGTCGTGTCCAACCCTTGCGACCCTATGAACTGAGGCTTTTCTGTCCATGGGATTTCCAGGGAAGAAGACTGGAGTGGATTGTCATTTCCTTCTCCAAGGATATCTTCCTGATCGAAGGATCGAACCCTTGTCTCCTGCATTTCAGGCAGACTCTTTACTATCTGAGCCACCAGGGAACTCATACAAATAATAGGATTTGAGATTTCTGTTCATGCCACTGTGTGTGGACTGAGTGTCAAGTCTCAACATGGTAAATTCTAGGCATCTCATTTTGCCTTTGCCCCTGGCTTCTATAGTGGTTTCAATAATACGATGGTTATAATACCAATGTTGCAGGGATGCTGTGGGGAGTTACAAATTGGTGGCAGAAGCATTTTTAAAGTTCTGTAATAGTTTTTCTTACATGAGCACAAGAGTAAATTTAGCCATTATTATTATTTGTGCTGCTTTAGAGAGGGAGCTTTTAAATTGATTCTGTGGGACACCGTACTTCGGGGTGTACATTTCCATGTGTAACCTGCACCTTGGAAGAAGGAGGTACTCCCCTAATACTCTTTAAAAAGCTGTATAGCGAGGTATTACTATTGCATTGTAGCAAACAAACTTGTCCTTGATCTTGCCCCTACCCCTGCCTATACATTCTTATCTTTTACTACTTCCTTAAAGAGCATGACTCAATAATTCCAATAGAAAGTACCCTTTATAGTCAGTTCAGTCGCTCAGTCCTGTCCGACTCTTTGCGACCCCATGGACTGCAGCGCGCCAGGATTCCCTGTCCATCACCAACTCCGGAGTTTGCTCAGACTCACGCCCATTGCCCTTTATGTCCCTTTATAGGCCCACCACAGTGTTTCTTTTAACAGGTTTTAATTTTTAAAAAATCACCTTAAAACTTTGTCTTAAAGAGCTATTCTGGGAAGGGGCTTTATTTATTTTGAAGTGTGGGCTCCTCTCCCCTGTCACAGTTCTGTCACATGACCTGAAAGTAAGCCCGCTGTCTTGGTCAGTCTTGTATTTGGGATCCGCGAGAACTTTTGCTCATGGGCTCCCCCTGCCCCCTCCCCTGGAATGCTGTGGTGTGTTGAGTGGTACAGAGAAAACCGCATGGAAGGTTGGGAGACCTGGTCTCTATATCACTAATGAGCTTTGTGACTGGGACAAATTACTTCACCACTGATTTTTTTCCCCCCTTTATTTGCATTTGTAAAAGAGTTTTCAAACAAAAGGCCATTGGAATCATTTTCAAAATGCACTTTAGACAGAAGCTTAATGTTAAAAAGTAAGAGTGGCGCTCTTCCGATTGAGGAAGGCGCAGGGGCAGGGAAAACATCTCCCTCTGCTCTCCGAAGTGACCCTGTAGGCCCCTCCATAGGATCTTAGAACTCCTGCTGGTGCCCTGCTTGAAACTGGTTATCCTTATTTATCATACAGACCTATCTATTTGTTATTCTAGTTCTACGCCTGTGTTTCTGTCCTACTTTGTCTGAACCTAGCACTTAATTTGTGTTCATTTAGCTAATTTAGCACTTCATTATACACAGTCTTATTTTCTTCACTAATTGAGTTATATAAGTAAATCTTGTCTCTTCCCAAGAGCCTTGAGAGAGGGAACACACTGCTAGGGACAGAGTCGACAGTTAGCAAATGATGCTTGATTGATTAAACTAGAGGGTCTCAGTCTTTTGCAATACTTTGGTCACCTGGTGTGAAGAACTGACTCATTTGAAAAAACCCCGATGCTGGGAAAAGATTGAAGGCAGGGGGAGAAGGGGATGAGAGAGGATAAGATGGTTGGATGGCATCACTGACTGGATGGATAGCAGTTTGAGCAAGCTCCAGGAGATGGTGATGAGCAGGGAAGCCTGGTGTGCTGCAGTCCATGCGGTCGAAAAGTCAGACAGACAGCACCTGAACTGAGTCTTTGCTGGGATAAGACTTGCCCGTGGAACTTTTTCAGCATGCATACGCCCAGACCTTACCTTCCGAGTCTCTAATAAAGTAGAGGTCTGGCAAGCCATAGTTTTCAAAAGTTTGTAAACAATAATTCAGTTACTTTGAGTTTGTTGCATTTCAAGATTATTGCTTAGAATATTTTGATTTGTGGTTCTCAGTGGACCGTAAAGTCTCCATAGTGGAAAGACAGAGAACTGGGGAGCTTGGACCCTTACTCTGTTGCACTGTCTGGCTTTATGATATTGAACAAATCTCTTAACTTTGCTGGCCCATAGGGTTCTAAATTGATGAATTGTGTTTTATTTCCATATTTTGTTTTTCTTTTTAAGCTGTGGAATTCTTCAAAAGCATCTTTTTTGGTGAAGACCAGTAAACACAATAGATACTTTGGCTTTCATCTGAATACCATTTTAATAAACATATAAAGAATATAGAACATGGTAGGCTTGATCCTATCTTGGCAGCAGAGCTAAAATATATGGGGAGTCCGAAAATGTAATATTTAGATTTTAAACTTGAAACATCTTTCTAGAATGTGAATGAATGAACAAGGACAGTAAGCAAGCATATCAGCAACTGTAATAATTCTTGTGAACATGAAGTGGATTATAATTAACCAATCAGACTGATCCTTCTGCATTCATTTAGTTCAGTAAATATAGAGTTTTCTTCTGTTCCTTGCCATGCACACCACAGTGNAAAGTAGAGGTCTGGCAAGCCATAGTTTTCAAAAGTTTGTAAACAATAATTCAGTTACTTTGAGTTTGTTGCATTTCAAGATTATTGCTTAGAATATTTTGATTTGTGGTTCTCAGTGGACCGTAAAGTCTCCATAGTGGAAAGACAGAGAACTGGGGAGCTTGGACCCTTACTCTGTTGCACTGTCTGGCTTTATGATATTGAACAAATCTCTTAACTTTGCTGGCCCATAGGGTTCTAAATTGATGAATTGTGTTTTATTTCCATATTTTGTTTTTCTTTTTAAGCTGTGGAATTCTTCAAAAGCATCTTTTTTGGTGAAGACCAGTAAACACAATAGATACTTTGGCTTTCATCTGAATACCATTTTAATAAACATATAAAGAATATAGAACATGGTAGGCTTGATCCTATCTTGGCAGCAGAGCTAAAATATATGGGGAGTCCGAAAATGTAATATTTAGATTTTAAACTTGAAACATCTTTCTAGAATGTGAATGAATGAACAAGGACAGTAAGCAAGCATATCAGCAACTGTAATAATTCTTGTGAACATGAAGTGGATTATAATTAACCAATCAGACTGATCCTTCTGCATTCATTTAGTTCAGTAAATATAGAGTTTTCTTCTGTTCCTTGCCATGCACACCACAGTGGAGAAAAAGTAGTGAATAAGACACATACTGCCCCTGTCCTCTGAAATCTTACAGTCTGTTGGGCAAGTCATACATTAAATAACACTGTTTATAGTTAATTGAGTAAAATACGGGAGATTCAGAAAACTCTGAATAAGATAAGGACAGCTGATCAGGCGAGAGGATTTAGGAAAGGCTTCCTGAGGAAGCAGTGTTCACACTTGAGACATGAAGGGTGACTGCAAGTTATCAGTTCAAGTCTGGGAGTAGGAAGTGGGGTTGAAAATGTTATAAGCAAAGGAAGCAATATATATGTAATTTTTGAAACCAGTACTAGTTACTAAGCTTTACATGCGTTTTCCCATTAATCTTCACAAGGACCCCATGAAGTGTGTTTATTTGTCATTCATCCTTGTCATCTTTCAGGTAAGAAAGCTATAAAGAGGCTAAGTGGTACACCTAGGTCTCTGACCCATTTTGGATGCAATTAAGAGCATTATTATGCTCTTAACCATTAATTTCTGCTTCCAGTCAAACTGAATGATGAACTATTTAGCAGTTATTGTTTTTGAGTTTATCCTTAGTGCTCTTATGCAGTTCCTGGTTCCAGATTGTGTGGTCTAGAATCAGTGGTGCATTTATCTCTATCTTGCAGTTTGGGGAGATGGACAATTTATCAGCACATCTAATGTTAACCTAGCTTTCAGGCATCTCTAGTTGTTGAATATAAAAATATTTTGAAGCTGTCCGTATGTAGATTGTTGATTCTGGTGATCCATAAAGGTTGAACATTTTGAAATTATACTTTAGAACTGAAGCTACTTGCAGATGTTAGCATCTGGATAATTTTCATTTGTGGCATCATTTATAGTCTTCTGTTGGCTAGTTTAGGAAATCAGGACATGTATTTAAAATATTTGAATGTTTTTCCAGTGAGTTGTGACTTAAAATTGATATGCTGGCAAGTGCCGGGAATTTATCACTCCCCTTCCCGCCCCCCCCCAAGCTGTAACTAAGCCAGCTTTCAGTTGAAGAAACATGAGTTGAGTATTTTTTCTGATGAGAAGTTGGTCATTTAATAGTACTGATATTCCATATCATATAGATCATGTTTAGTCCTTCCCCATATCACCCTGTTTATTGCTACAGTGTTTGTGTGTGAAACATTGTTTCTTTACAGTGTATAGTCGTGTGTGTGTGTGTGAAACATTGTTTCTTTACAGTGCATAGTCGTNGTGTGTGTGTGTGTGTGTGTGTGTGTGTGTGTGTGTGTGAAACATTGTTTCTTTACAGTGCATAGTCGTTGCCCTCTGTGTGCTTCTTCCCACAGTCAGCCAAGAAGGCTGTTTCAGCAGACTGTAGTAGTAGTTTGTCGCTCAGTCGTGTCCGACTCTTTGCGACCCCATGGGTTGTAGCCTACCAGGCTCCTCCCTCCATGGGATTCTCCAGGCAAGAGTACTGGAGTGGGTTGCCATTTCCTTCTCCGGGGATCTTCCCAACCCAGGGTTCGAACCCGGGTCTCCTGCATTGCAGGCAGAAGCTTTAACCTTTGAGCCACCAGGGAAGCCCTGAGCAGACTGTAGTATATATTAATTCATATGTCAATCACTGTTAGTTAGAAAGGAATTGGTGAAAATCCTCTGGTGTCATGAGAGACATTGTAAACATCACTAAAGCCTGAGAAGACAAATTAACAATTTAATGAGTGTTACTGGAAGAAATCATGGTGTAACTTCAGAGAATTAGAGGGTAGTGTCAGCACCATCGCCGGTTCTTGGTGCTGGAATCACGTCTGAAGAATGCTATCCTGCTCTAAGACCCGGTGTGGTGCTGGGTGGCTGAGCCCCTTTCCTGGAATGTTCTCAGTGTGTGCGCACATCCACTCTCATCGCTCAGGTGTGCCTGCTCCCCTCCTGTGTGTGTGGCTGCCGTTTAGTTGCTAAGTTGTATCGTTCTTTTGCAGTCCTGGGGACTGCAGCCCGCCAGGGTCTTCTGTCCAAGGGGTTTGCCACTTAAGAATATAGGAGTGGTTTGCCATCTCCTTCCCTACTTATATGTGTATACATAATTCAGAAAGGAGTCCCGTGTGCATCCTGCTTTTTTTTTTTCTTTAAACATGTCTTCCTGTTTTAAGTTTACCCAGATAAATAAACCTTTTTTTCTGTTAAGTACAACCTCAGGGTAATTTCAGGGCTTCCCTGATATCTCAGATGGTAAAGAATCCGCCTGCCATGCGGGAGACCTGGGTTTGATCCCCGGGTTGGGAAGTTCATCTGGAGAAGGAAATGGCAGCCTACCCCAGTATTCTTGCCTGGAGAATCCCATGGACAGAAAAGTCTGATAGGTTGTAGTTCAGAACTGAACTGAACTGAGCAACTAAGCCCTGGGTAATTTCAAGGCTCAATCCCCCCACCCTTTTTAAAAAAATCTTTGAACTTCATTTAGTTGAGTAACTTCTAGTGGCGTAAATAACAAACAATAAACTGTTGAATTGTCATTCAGGGTAGCTGTAACTGATCACGGTTGAGTGATCTTAGGTTAGTCAGAGGCCCAGTGAAGTCAGTAGCGGGGCGCCTTTCACCGTGCCTTACGAGACTGGAGAGTACTGATGTGTCTGCCGCTGTCGGTTCTCCAAACACTACCCTAACCTGCCCTGTTACCAGGCAGTGTTTTTACAAATATCCTTCCATACCTTACCTAATCCTTTTTAATGGTTGTATTTTATTGTATTGCTGCCTCAGCTTATTTACTTGTTTCTTTTGGATGCATGTTAAATTTTTTCTGTAATTATGTTATAAACATCCATCTACAGTGTTTTATTTTTTAAGATAAATTCTTAGGAATAGAATTGTAGCATTAAAAAAATTATATGTTAAAAATTTTTGTGCGTGTTGTCAGATTGCTCTTGAGAGAGGTACTATTCTGTTTTTATCTATAGTATTTAATAGTATCAGTTCCCCACAGTGTCTTTTTAAACTTTTGGATGTATTGATAGATGAAACATTGTTTTAATTTTCATATTTTTGCTATAAGTCAAACATCTTATTATATTTTAATTTCTTTTTCTGTATATTTTTCAAATGTAATGTAAAACAGTGATTTCTTACTCTTGTATTACTGTAGTTCTGGCCCTTTCATGAAAATTTATAACTTTGTAAATATTCCCTTTTCATGAGTACCCCCTCACTACACACACAATTAACTCCCGCACCTCTTTTGAATAGTGTAAGTTCAGGGACGGGAGGAGAGCTGGGGTCCTGCGGTGGGAAGACTTAGGTACCCTTCCTCAGCCTGCCTGGTAACTCCCGTAACATGAGTTGGCTGCGTTTCCTTGTTTCTTCAGATCCTGCCCTGGCACCTTAGTTGCCACTTTGAATTGTCGGGTGGCTTGTTTCTCCGTTTTGTAGTAACTGGAGCTCTGTACTCTTGGGGACTCAACCCCAGGCATTTAGCGGGTTTGTTGCTGCTGTTCAGCTTGTGTCTGACCCCTGGTGACCCCATGGGGTGCGGTGTGCCCTCTCCTCTGTTGTGCACTGTCTCCTGCATCTGCTTCAGCTCGTGTGAATCAGTGTTTCGACTGAGCCATGCCTTGCGCGGCACAAAAATGTTTCTTTTCGTAGAGGGGAATTAGAGTGAGCCTAATTTTTTACTCTGCCTGTTCTGAAGAAATTTTGATGTTTAATCAAATGTTTATGATGAAGAAGAATTGGAAAGAAATTCAAGTTGGAAAGTCGAGGAATTTATTTACTCCCATCTCATCCTCTGCCGCCGCCTTCTCCCTTTGCCCTCAGTCTTCCCCAGCATCAGTCTTTTCCAGTGAGTCAGGCGGCCAAAGTATTGCAGCTTCAGCATCAGTCCTTCCANGTGTGTGTGTGTGTGAAACATTGTTTCTTTACAGTGCATAGTCGTTGCCCTCTGTGTGCTTCTTCCCACAGTCAGCCAAGAAGGCTGTTTCAGCAGACTGTAGTAGTAGTTTGTCGCTCAGTCGTGTCCGACTCTTTGCGACCCCATGGGTTGTAGCCTACCAGGCTCCTCCCTCCATGGGATTCTCCAGGCAAGAGTACTGGAGTGGGTTGCCATTTCCTTCTCCGGGGATCTTCCCAACCCAGGGTTCGAACCCGGGTCTCCTGCATTGCAGGCAGAAGCTTTAACCTTTGAGCCACCAGGGAAGCCCTAAGCAGACTGTAGTATATATTAATTCATATGTCAATCACTGTTAGTTAGAAAGGAATTGGTGAAAATCCTCTGGTGTCATGAGAGACATTGTAAACATCACTAAAGCCTGAGAAGACAAATTAACAATTTAATGAGTGTTACTGGAAGAAATCATGGTGTAACTTCAGAGAATTAGAGGGTAGTGTCAGCACCTTCGCCGGTTCTTGGTGCTGGAATCACGTCTGAAGAATGCTATCCTGCTCTAAGACCCGGTGTGGTGCTGGGTGGCTGAGCCCCTTTCCTGGAATGTTCTCAGTGTGTGCGCACATCCACTCTCATCGCTCAGGTGTGCCTGCTCCCCTCCTGTGTGTGTGGCTGCCGTTTAGTTGCTAAGTTGTATCGTTCTTTTGCAGTCCTGGGGACTGCAGCCCGCCAGGGTCTTCTGTCCAAGGGGTTTGCCACTTAAGAATATAGGAGTGGTTTGCCATCTCCTTCCCTACTTATATGTGTGTACATAATTCAGAAAGGAGTCCCGTGTGCATCCTGCTTTTTTTTTCTTTAAACATGTCTTCCTGTTTTAAGTTTACCCAGATAAATAAACCTTTTTTTCTGTTAAGTACAACCTCAGGGTAATTTCAGGGCTTCCCTGATATCTCAGATGGTAAAGAATCCGCCTGCCATGCGGGAGACCTGGGTTTGATCCCCGGGTTGGGAAGTTCATCTGGAGAAGGAAATGGCAGCCTACCCCAGTATTCTTGCCTGGAGAATCCCATGGACAGAAAAGTCTGATAGGTTGTAGTTCAGAACTGAACTGAACTGAGCAACTAAGCCCTGGGTAATTTCAAGGCTCAATCCCCCCACCCTTTTTAAAAAAATCTTTGAACTTCATTTAGTTGAGTAACTTCTAGTGGCGTAAATAACAAACAATAAACTGTTGAATTGTCATTCAGGGTAGCTGTAACTGATCACGGTTGAGTGATCTTAGGTTAGTCAGAGGCCCAGTGAAGTCAGTAGCGGGGCGCCTTTCACCGTGCCTTACGAGACTGGAGAGTACTGATGTGTCTGCCGCTGTCGGTTCTCCAAACACTACCCTAACCTGCCCTGTTACCAGGCAGTGTTTTTACAAATATCCTTCCATACCTTACCTAATCCTTTTTAATGGTTGTATTTTATTGTATTGCTGCCTCAGCTTATTTACTTGTTTCTTTTGGATGCATGTTAAATTTTTTCTGTAATTATGTTATAAACATCCATCTACAGTGTTTTATTTTTTAAGATAAATTCTTAGGAATAGAATTGTAGCATTAAAAAAATTATATGTTAAAAATTTTTGTGCGTGTTGTCAGATTGCTCTTGAGAGAGGTACTATTCTGTTTTTATCTATAGTATTTAATAGTATCAGTTCCCCACAGTGTCTTTTTAAACTTTTGGATGTATTGATAGATGAAACATTGTTTTAATTTTCATATTATTGCTATAAGTCAAACATCTTATTATATTTTAATTTCTTTTTCTGTATATTTTTCAAATGTAATGTAAAACAGTGATTTCTTACTCTTGTATTACTGTAGTTCTGGCCCTTTCATGAAAATTTATAACTTTGTAAATATTCCCTTTTCATGAGTACCCCCTCACTACACACACAATTAACTCCTGCACCTCTTTTGAATAGTGTAAGTTCAGGGACGGGAGGAGAGCTGGGGTCCTGCGGTGGGAAGACTTAGGTACCCTTCCTCAGCCTGCCTGGTAACTCCCGTAACATGAGTTGGCTGCGTTTCCTTGTTTCTTCAGATCCTGCCCTGGCACCTTAGTTGCCACTTTGAATTGTCGGGTGGCTTGTTTCTCCGTTTTGTAGTAACTGGAGCTCTGTACTCTTGGGGACTCAACCCCAGGCATTTAGCGGGTTTGTTGCTGCTGTTCAGCTTGTGTCTGACCCCTGGTGACCCCATGGGGTGCGGTGTGCCCTCTCCTCTGTTGTGCACTGTCTCCTGCATCTGCTTCAGCTCGTGTGAATCAGTGTTTCGACTGAGCCATGCCTTGCGCGGCACAAAAATGTTTCTTTTCGTAGAGGGGAATTAGAGTGAGCCTAATTTTTTACTCTGCCTGTTCTGAAGAAATTTTGATGTTTAATCAAATGTTTATGATGAAGAAGAATTGGAAAGAAATTCAAGTTGGAAAGTCGAGGAATTTATTTACTCCCATCTCATCCTCTGCCGCCGCCTTCTCCCTTTGCCCTCAGTCTTCCCCAGCATCAGTCTTTTCCAGTGAGTCAGGCGGCCAAAGTATTGCAGCTTCAGCATCAGTCCTTCCAATGAATATTCAGGGTAAATTTCCTTTAGGATTGACCGTTTTAACACATGCTTGCTATGTATTTGGTGCTCAACAAATACTTACTGAATGAATTTTTTTTTTTTTTTTTTGATTTTCAGATTTTCTTTTAGCAATGTGTCTCTAATAGCAGAGGAGAATGAACTTGTATCCTGAGAGAGCCCAGGGCGATATCACACAAAGGGAAAAACTGTGGTGGCCTTAAAATTTTTATCTATGAATACTTTATTTTCTTTCATAATATGTTGATAATTTGTTTTCTATATCAAATACTTTAAATTATTCAACTTTTGAGCGAAATTTACTTTCTGGGAAGAGAAGCATATCTCTGGTTTTGTGTACTCTGCCAGAGATGCTTGCCAAATCAGTCTCCTCACTAAGGAAGCCTATGAAGTGAAAACAGCTTCAGTTCCGGAACCAAACAGACGTGGATTTGAATCCTGGCTTTGCCACCTACTGACTGTGGGTCAGTGGGCTGGCGGGCTAGCTTTTCAGCCTCCTTGTAGTACTTTACAGAATTATCTGTTTAACAAGTTTATTCACAGCAGGTATTTATTGAATGCCTACAGTTTGTGGCATTGTGCCCTTTGCTAAGTTTGTAATTGTAATAATCATGTGTTTGCCTTCATGGAGCATCAGGTGTGTCAAGATTCTCTTCCTTGTGACTATTGGCATTTACCCTTCTTCCCTTGGACCTGTTGCTAATTTCTCGTCCACTTAGGAGTGATTCAGCAACAACCAAGTCTTATTTATCTGGAATCAACTAGTGTGCAGATTAACCATATTTTAAAAGAAATAGTGCATTTTTGAAAGAATAAGAAATGACCAGCAAAAGCCTCTGCATATATTCTGTGTGATCTCTCATTGACCCCTGCCTGGTAGCCTTAAGTTCTACATGCATGTACCCACTTGGTACTCATATCCTTTATTGGCAACCATCTGTTAGCTGTTCATTCATAAAGAGGGGATAGTTGCAGGTCAGCTGTGGCACTGTGGTCCTGGAGAGCAGGGCCGTGCCTTGTGCTGCACAAAAATGTTTCTTTTAGTAGAGGGGATTAGGGCGAGCCTAATTTTTCACTCTTCCTGTTCTGAAGAAATTCTGATTTTTAATCAGATGTTCAGGATGAAGAAGAATTGGAAAGAAATTCAAGTTGGAAAGTCTAGGAATTTATTTACTCCCTGTGAACTTGGTCCCACGTGGCACTAGTGGTAAAGAACTTGCCTGCCAATGCAGGTTAGACATAAGAGATGCTGGTTCAATCCCTGGGTGGGGAAGATCCCCCGGAGAAACAAATGGCAGTCCACTCCAGTACTCTTGCCTGGAGAATCCCATGGAGGGAGGAGCCTGATGGGCTACAGTCCATGGGGTTGCACAGAGTCAGACACAACTGAAGCGACTTAGCACGCTGCGTGAACTTGGTACTGACAGGACCTAAAATCATTCCAGTGCTAGACTGAACTGGGATCCAACCTCCCAGCAAGCTTGGAGTTTCCTGGGTGTGAGGAACAGGGAATTTCAGGAAGCTGATGACGGGAGGAGGGTAATTTAACTTCTGAATGGTAATGGCTCAACAACATTATGTGTGAACCCTGGTTGACATACAGAAGTCATATCATTGTAGAGTCACTAGGTGGCTAGGAAAGATGACAGTGATCTTGAAGAAAGAGGCTGCCTAGCAAAATCATGACCATGCATCTTGTGGAGTTTAAACACCTGCTTACATTATGCCAAGTAATTGGAAAGCTAAGGGGTCAGGAGACTCAGATTGTTGCAATGTGTAGGGTTTTTCCTCGTATTTGGGGGTAGGGAGAAGAGCTCAGATAAGACACAGGTTATAATAACAGTCCGTTTGTTTTTCCCTTTTGGTCATTTTTATCAAGTAATTTTTATGTTTTGTCAATTAGGACTTTTGTTTTTACTGTTTTGAGCGATACCTGTGAAATAATATTTCTAAATATTATAAGTAACTTTATATTTACAATAAGTTCAAATTTACACAAAGCCATTTTTAACTACTATTCTAATTTGCATAAAAATTTTTAAAAAAATTATTTATGATATTCTCTGATCTTTCTTTTGCTCCCCTTCTTAATTTCCCTTTTCTGATTTACCCAGTTAACTGAGTGTTGTCTGGTTTTTATTTTTTTTTTCTGTGTATCATACTCTTGAAATCCTTCCACTCCCTTTACTTCTCATGTGATTTTGTTTTCTGTTGCACTTAAATTTAAAAAGAACATTTTCCATATGATGCATTACTGCAAGCTTCATCTATTTGTTGCTTTTTTGTTCACCCCAAAATTTAAGGTGGTTTGTAGAGGTTTATGAACTGTAGCAAGAAATGCAAAATAAAAATATAAAATAAAAATTCTATTATAAAAATCTAATATTTGCTTTCACAGATATTTCTCTAAGATTGATTGTAGAGGGTGCAAAAAAAAAAAAAAAACCCTCAATCTATGTCCATAATATTTGAAAGCAAACAAACTTTTGGTTTAAAAAAGTGGTTTCTGACACTTAAGATCAGAAGGAAGTTGCTCCTCACAGGCCTTGTAAACAGGACCCCATGTAATAAAATGAGCAGTGGCTTCACAGTAGTCCTGTTGTGCATGCGCCAAGAAACTTCACAAGGCCCCTCTGTAGGCCAAGATGCATGATCATTTGTGGTGGGCAGATGAGGATGATTCCAAAGAGTGAGGCAGAGATTTTATAATAATTAGAAGGATGGAAATGTTGCATATCCTTTAGGCAATCTTCCACAAGTATTCTTTCTCTCGGTTTTGTATAGAGTATAAGCTCTGTGAGGACAGGAGATGTGTTTTGTTCACATTAGTGCAGTTACGGGCACCGTGTTGGTTATTGAGTCTTTTCAGAATACATATGCACTGAGTTTGAAATTGAAGGTAGAGTTTTGTTCAGGCAGACCTTGGCTGCTCAGGCAGCACCTCAAAGGTTAATACCATATGGCAGGCTCATTGAAGGGCTGGTTCTCAGAAACTTCATTTCGTTACCATTCTTATGGGTAATTGAGTTCAAAAGAACTGATTCTTGATGAGCAAATACAGGATAGACAGAAATAGAAGCAATGCCTGTTTGTGTTAACCTATGAACCTGTTATGAGAAATACAATTGCAGAGTGTACCAGAACTCTTGATCCTTCAGCAGTACATTGCCTCACTTTACCAGAAGCCAAATTGCAGTCAGAAGAGTTGCCTAATGACTTTTTTTTTTTTTTGGTCAAGGCTAAGAAAATAATTATGCTAATAGTTAGGACGTACTTTCTCTGCTGGTAAGGATGGATGCATTTTGCCCTGAACAGTGCTGGGCACATCCTGAAAATTTTTGTTCTCTAGGCTTCCCATTCCTGTTTTTAATTGTTTGCCACTGATAGAAAGAGGCACTGGGTTAAATAGTCTATTTAAAAGCTGTTTTTAAATAAGGGAGAAAGTTGAAGTTTGATATTTGTATTGTTTGTGGATCTCAACTCCCTATGGTATTCTTGTTTACCATGCTGTTAAGGCATAGTGAACTCTCAGTTTAAATAAATGATATTTATCTTATATAGTTTCCATTGCTTTGACAGAATAAATGCATGCATGTTCAGTCACGCAGTTTTGTCCCACTGTGTGACCTCACGGACTGTAGCCTGCCAGGCTCCTCTGTCCATGGGGTTTTCCTGGCAGGAATACTGGAGTGGGTTGGCATTTCCTCCTCCAGGGGATCTTTCTCACCCAGGGATTGAACCCACATCTCCTGCATTGGTAGGCAGATTCTTTATCACTGAGTCACCTGGGAAGCCAGACTAAACGAGATGATCTAATAACGTGCTGTCCATAGACAGCAGTTCAGGTGTAATGTATGTGTGCATTTGTGCATAGACAGAGTAGGGTGAGGTGACTTTATGGCGATATATTGGTTTTGTAGTCACAGTTGAGACTCTCATCTCTGCATACCCCCTTTTTTTTCTTTAATTCTAGCAGGTGCTGGGAATGCTCAAAGCAGAATACATTGCCCCTTGAACAACAATAAGCTTTGAAAAATGATCACTTCAATGCAGATATAAAAGTTTCCTGTCAGTTTATTTAATTTTAGGCATGGAAAAGGTTTTTGACATGACACACAACTCAGATGCCATACAAGGAAAAGATTGGTAAGTTTAACTATGTAAAGTATTTAAGTTTCTTCCTGCCAAAAGACTCTGTAAAAAGTTATATTTACATAACTTAATATACAAATATTTGTAGCATATAGGAATGACAGTTGATTTTTCTTAATGTATTAAGTATTGTTGAAAAGTGAAAGTGAAAGTCGCTTAGTTGTGTCCGACTCTGTGTGACCCCATGGACTATACACTTCCTGGAATTCTCCAGGTCAGAATACTGGAGTGGGTAGCCGTTCCCTTCTCCAGGGGATCTTCCCAACCCAGGGATGGAACCCAGGTCTCCCGCATTGCAGGCAGATGCTTTACCAGCTGAGACCCCAGGGAGGCCCATTGAGTATTGTTAGATGTCAGCAATAAACGGCAGACATCCCAAATAGAAAAGCGGTCAAAGACTGCGAACAGGCTGCTGGCTTGAGAATAAGAGTATAAACATATGAACCCTGATTGAGAGCCTCAGCTGTAAAGACAAGACATTATTCAAGGCAGAAATACAAAACTTGGAAGGATGAATTAGAAGAGTTGTGCTTTAGGTAGAATAGTGGAGAAATTAATGTGTTAGAGAAAGGGGTAAAGTTGGATACTGGCCATGATTTAGAAGTAACATAGGAGTGTTTGTATACGTATATACTAAAGAGCTTCTTGATGAGGTTGAAAGAGGAGAGTGAAAAAACCAGCTTAAAATCAATATTCAAAAAACTACATGCAGTCCCATCACTTCATGGCAGATAGATGGGGAGACAATGAAAACCGTAAGCAGATTTTATTTTGGGGGGATCCAGAATCACTGCGGACAACGACTGCAGCTGTGAAATTAAAAGACGCTTGCTCCTTGGAAGGAAAGCTATGACAAACCTAGACAGTGTATTAAAAAGCAGAGACATCACTTTGCCAACCAGGGTCCACATAGTCAAAGCTATAGTTTTTCCAGTAAATGTACAGATGTGAGAATTGATGCCTTCAAATCGGGGTGTGGTGAAGACTTTTGAGAGTCCCTGGGCTACAAGGAAATCAAACCAATCAACCCTAAAAGAAAATCAGCCCTGAATATTCTCTGAAACGACTCATGCTGAAGCTCAAATACTTTGGCCACTTGATGTGAAGAGCTGACTCACTGGAAAGACCCTGATGCTGGCGAAGTTTGAGGGCAGGAGGAGAAGAGGGCAACAGGGTGAGATGGTTGGATGGCATCACTGATTCAATGGATATGAGTTGGAGCAAACTTTGGGAGATGGCAAAGGACAGGGAACCCTGGTGTGCTGCAGTCCGTGGGGTTGAGAAGAGTCAGACGCAACTTAGTGACTGAGCAACAGAAACAGCACACACACACATATATTGGGCTGGCCGGAAAGTCATTCAGGTTTTTTCACTGCGTGGTTCGAAAAACCCAAATGATTTTTTTGGCCAACCCAATACATATATATGCTATTTCCTCCTTTAAAGCAATAAAATTACCAAATAGTATATATTGAGTTGGCCAAAAAGTTTTTTGGATTTTTGAAAACTGTAATAAAAACCCTGAATGAATTTTTTTTGTCAACCCAATATATGTGTGTGTGTGTGTATTGTTTCCAATATATATGCTATTTGGTAATTTTACTGCTTTAAAGGAGGAAAGGGCTTCTCTGGTAGCTCAGATGGTAAAGAATACACCTACGATGTGGGAGACCTGGGTTCAGTCTCTGGGTTGGGAAGATCCAATGGAGGAGGGCACTGCCACCCACTCTCTGAGTATTTTTCCCTGGAGAATCCCCGTTGACAGAGAGAGGGTCCTGGTGGGCTACACTCCATGGGGCCATAAAGAGTCAGATACGACTGAGTGACTAACCATACATAAAGGAGGAAAATATATTTAAAATCTGAAATAGTTAAGTAGAGAAGGGACTCCTGCCATTCCTGATTTAACAAGACAGCAGATAAATGATTTGTTTATTCCTTACCTAAGCTTGTGTTCATGTGTGTGCGTAGACGCTCAGTTGTGTCCAACTCTTTGCAACCCTATGAACTGTAGTGATTGTTAATTTGTTCCTAGTTAAATGTCTCATAGATAATTGTAAGTCAACTATTAACTCACTTTTTCTTGTACTCCTGCACAAACATCTTTAATACATGCTCCTACCATCCCGATGAAGGTCCTTTTTGCAATAGTTTGAAGCCCTTCCCCCAGAAGTTCTTCAGCTTTACGTTTATGGGAATATCCATTCTGATTCAGAACTCAACTTCTGGAACTTTTGCATTAGGGGTTCCTTGTTTTGTAATGAAATTGTCACCCAGGAGATAACGTTAATCTCTCCTCCTCCTTTCCTGTTGAATCATTTACCTTGTTGGCCACTGTTAAGCAATAACCTTAGCAGAACTGTCTCTTCCATTATAACTCACTTTTCTTATAGGTGTGTCTCCAAGTGCTCTAGAGATGCCTCCTACTAGTGCCAAGTGAAATAATTATTTTACTTAAAAAGAAGGAATCAGAAATCTAGCTACTGTTGCTTCAGTCATGTCCGACTCTGTGCGACCCCGTGGACAGCAGCCCACCACGCTCCTCCGTCCCTGGGATTCTCCAGGCAGGAACACTGGAGTGGGTTGCCAGTTCCTTCTCCAGTGCATGAAAGTGAAAAGTGAAAGGGAAGTCGCTCAATCAAGTCTGACTCTTAGTGACCCCGTGGACTGCAGCCCACCAGGCTCCCCCGTCCCTGGGATTCTCCAGGCAGGAGTACTGGAGTGGGGTGCCATTGCCTTCTCCAGAGCATGCATGCATGCTAAGTTACTTCAGTCGTGTCCGACTCTGTGCGACCCCATGGACAGCAGCCCACCTGGCTCCTCTGTCCATGGGATTCTCTAGGAAAGATTACTGGAGTGGGTTGCCATAGTGAGGTCAGCAAAAAGTTACTTCAGCATATGAAGTGATGCTGTTACAAGAATTTGAAAGCATGGATAAATAAGTGGACAGCTAATTTTTTTGGTGTGAGCCAAAAAATTAATAGACAACCTCAGTTGTCAGTATTAGCTTAAGATGGAATGGTTCTGGGTAGTATAAAATAACAAGTTATCAAGTTTGTTTTGGGCCCCTCTGCCAGCTACTGTGCTAAGTGTTCTACATGAATTATCTCATGTAATCCTCATATCAGCTATGATACTATGATATAGATTCTGTTATAACTCTGTTTTGTAGATGTGGAAACTAAGGTATAAGAAAGTCATATAATTTTCCAAAGTTAACACCTAGAAAGTGGTAGACTTAGTTTATAATAATTTTAAGGCATTGATTCCAGTTTTTAGCTAACATTAGTTGACTTCTCTATTTGACTAAGGATGGTATTNGAGGAGAAGAGGGCAACAGGGTGAGATGGTTGGATGGCATCACTGATTCAATGGATATGAGTTGGAGCAAACTTTGGGAGATGGCAAAGGACAGGGAACCCTGGTGTGCTGCAGTCCGTGGGGTTGAGAAGAGTCAGACGCAACTTAGTGACTGAGCAACAGAAACAGCACACACACACATATATTGGGCTGGCCGGAAAGTCATTCAGGTTTTTTCACTGCGTGGTTCGAAAAACCCAAATGATTTTTTTGGCCAACCCAATACATATATATGCTATTTCCTCCTTTAAAGCAATAAAATTACCAAATAGTATATATTGAGTTGGCCAAAAAGTTTTTTGGATTTTTGAAAACTGTAATAAAAACCCTGAATGAATTTTTTTTGTCAACCCAATATATGTGTGTGTGTGTGTATTGTTTCCAATATATATGCTATTTGGTAATTTTACTGCTTTAAAGGAGGAAAGGGCTTCTCTGGTAGCTCAGATGGTAAAGAATACACCTACGATGTGGGAGACCTGGGTTCAGTCTCTGGGTTGGGAAGATCCAATGGAGGAGGGCACTGCCACCCACTCTCTGAGTATTTTTCCCTGGAGAATCCCCGTTGACAGAGAGAGGGTCCTGGTGGGCTACACTCCATGGGGCCATAAAGAGTCAGATACGACTGAGTGACTAACCATACATAAAGGAGGAAAATATATTTAAAATCTGAAATAGTTAAGTAGAGAAGGGACTCCTGCCATTCCTGATTTAACAAGACAGCAGATAAATGATTTGTTTATTCCTTACCTAAGCTTGTGTTCATGTGTGTGCGTAGACGCTCAGTTGTGTCCAACTCTTTGCAACCCTATGAACTGTAGTGATTGTTAATTTGTTCCTAGTTAAATGTCTCATAGATAATTGTAAGTCAACTATTAACTCACTTTTTCTTGTACTCCTGCACAAACATCTTTAATACATGCTCCTACCATCCCGATGAAGGTCCTTTTTGCAATAGTTTGAAGCCCTTCCCCCAGAAGTTCTTCAGCTTTACGTTTATGGGAATATCCATTCTGATTCAGAACTCAACTTCTGGAACTTTTGCATTAGGGGTTCCTTGTTTTGTAATGAAATTGTCACCCAGGAGATAACGTTAATCTCTCCTCCTCCTTTCCTGTTGAATCATTTACCTTGTTGGCCACTGTTAAGCAATAACCTTAGCAGAACTGTCTCTTCCATTATAACTCACTTTTCTTATAGGTGTGTCTCCAAGTGCTCTAGAGATGCCTCCTACTAGTGCCAAGTGAAATAATTATTTTACTTAAAAAGAAGGAATCAGAAATCTAGCTACTGTTGCTTCAGTCATGTCCGACTCTGTGCGACCCCGTGGACAGCAGCCCACCACGCTCCTCCGTCCCTGGGATTCTCCAGGCAGGAACACTGGAGTGGGTTGCCAGTTCCTTCTCCAGTGCATGAAAGTGAAAAGTGAAAGGGAAGTCGCTCAATCAAGTCTGACTCTTAGTGACCCCGTGGACTGCAGCCCACCAGGCTCCCCCGTCCCTGGGATTCTCCAGGCAGGAGTACTGGAGTGGGGTGCCATTGCCTTCTCCAGAGCATGCATGCATGCTAAGTTACTTCAGTCGTGTCCGACTCTGTGCGACCCCATGGACAGCAGCCCACCTGGCTCCTCTGTCCATGGGATTCTCTAGGAAAGATTACTGGAGTGGGTTGCCATAGTGAGGTCAGCAAAAAGTTACTTCAGCATATGAAGTGATGCTGTTACAAGAATTTGAAAGCATGGATAAATAAGTGGACAGCTAATTTTTTTGGTGTGAGCCAAAAAATTAATAGACAACCTCAGTTGTCAGTATTAGCTTAAGATGGAATGGTTCTGGGTAGTATAAAATAACAAGTTATCAAGTTTGTTTTGGGCCCCTCTGCCAGCTACTGTGCTAAGTGTTCTACATGAATTATCTCATGTAATCCTCATATCAGCTATGATACTATGATATAGATTCTGTTATAACTCTGTTTTGTAGATGTGGAAACTAAGGTATAAGAAAGTCATATAATTTTCCAAAGTTAACACCTAGAAAGTGGTAGACTTAGTTTATAATAATTTTAAGGCATTGATTCCAGTTTTTAGCTAACATTAGTTGACTTCTCTATTTGACTAAGGATGGTATTTTTTAGCAAAAATTCTTTATTATTGTCATTTACTTTTTTTTTTTCATGTTTTGACAAACAAGTTATCTGTTGGGTGGCAAAGTAACTTGAGAGATAATTACACGTTTAAGTGTTGCTTGCTTCTGTCATACAGTATTATAGATACTAATTTTGGATCAGTTGAGAAGCATAGATTTAATGCTTTTTGAAGTTGAGGTATCAGTTTTGAGTTGTCAGTCAACATAAATTCCATGGATGAAACTTCCAGCACTGTGCACAGTGACAGAAAAGAACAGTAGCACGTGGAGGCCTTTGGGAGGAGTGTGTGTGTGTGTATGTCTCTCTGCCTGTCTGTGGCCAGTTTTCTGTTCTGGACCTCACGGAAGAGCTGCTAGCCCTTTCGATGGTGCTGAAAGACTGCTTAAGCTGGTATTTGCAAAAGAGATGAAAAGTTGCTGGTTTAAGAACTCAAATCACAGAAGACTCCAAGACCAGCTTTCTTACAGTGGTGACATGTTGAAGCAGAAAAAGAGCATGTCTCATAAGATGGTCTAGCCATAGAATTTGCTAGGTTTTGTCTTGAGATAGAGAAGCAAATATATACTTTTTTCCATAGCTTAACTTTTACTTAGTTATTTAGTTACCCTGTATGTAAAATCAACCCAAACCAGAAGCCGCAACATATGGACCCAAGTTTTCATATTTGCAGTTGTTCCTTGTTTTTACTTAGCAAAGTATTGGGTTGGCTAAAAAGTTTGTTTGAGGAGCTTCCCTAGTGGCTCAGTGGTGAAGAATCCACCTGCCGAGGCAGGAGACACGGGTGTGACCCCTGATCTGGGAAGATGGCACATGCCTCGCAGCAGCTGGGCCGTGCTCCGGAGGGGGCGAGTCACAAGCACTGAGGCCGCGCGCTGCGGCCCCGCGGCCCGAGCACTTAGAGCCCAGGCTCCGCAGCAGCAGGAGCAGCCGCGCACCAAGGGAAGGCCCGCGCCGCAGCGGAGACCCGGCACAGCCGACAGTAAGCACAGTAGATAAAATCGCTGACTTGCATTTTTGAGTTTTTCTGTAAGATAAGCATGAAAAACTCGAATGAACTTTTTGGCCAATCCAGTAATAAAAAGTTCAAAACTTTGGGGAGTTTGTGCTAAATAACTACAGTTGTTTTGCTGTAAAACAGTACTTCACATGTAGTAATATATTTATGGTGCCTGCTTTTGCATAGGATAAATATTATGTCTGTACATAATAGACAAGATTCAGAAAGCTGTGTCAATTACACATGTTCATATGCAAACATCTGGGCATATTCTCTTTTTTTCTCTTACTCCTTAGTCTCTCAAAGTGAATTCTACGTTTATTTGACTCAGAATTTTGAGGAGATGTCACTTAGTTGAAGCTGGATCTCTGTTCTTTAGTGCCACTGTGTAACTGATGTTCACCTGTATCTATTTCCAGCTCTGTTTTACATTTTAACTGGATCACTATCACATGGTAATTAAGAATAGTAGCCCAGAAATCTGGCAAATTGGTTTGAATACGTGACCAATAAGTTTCTTCCTTCTGCAGATTTCATTGCTTAATTAGATACGAAGCATTATTTTAGGCACTGAAGAAAACCTAGATTCTGAGAAATTATCTGTAAATATTTCTCCTTACATAGCTGTGTTTAGAATTAAATGAGATAATGTACATAGATTGCTGAGCGCTTTGCCTGGAAAATGAAATCCATAAATTTTTTTTCTTATCCTGGAATCTGTAAAAATGTATATATTATTTAAATCTTTTGATGACTTTGAACTCTCATAGTAGAAAAGCAAGTATGAACGAGTGCTAACATTTTTAGTACATCGTGCAAAATTACAAATACAGAAAGCGAATTGATGATCCACATTTTAAGACTCCTTTAATTTTAAAAATATTGTCAGTAGATATGCCATAAATTGTGGAAGACTAAGTAATTTATTCATATTAAAATAGTAAAGTGAACATGATGTTCACTGTTACATGTAGTTTTTATTCTTTGCAAAGTAGATTTTTGCTTAATTTTTCTCTTGGTAATCCTTAGATTTTGGGCTCCTTGAGGGTTTTGAAAGATTCCAAGTTTTGTTAATTTTAGTACCTCATTTTAGCACAGTATTTAGCTCATAGCAGATACTGAGTATATATTTATTGAAGTATTTTTGTAAATTTAATTCAGAATTGGCAGTTTTCATTTTAATGTGTCCCATGTAATTAGCATCTTGCTCACTACCACAGGCACACTAGTAGGCCTAATAAAAGACAAAGATCTGAGCAGCTGTCACGCAGAAACATTTCTTCTTTTGCTCTCTGCTGTATCTGTCCTTAGTAACTGACCCAGAGTAGAGTCTTTCTGTGTCTGCCCATGTTCTGCTCATCCTGGCTCTGAGAATCCTAAGCACTGGACACTGTGAGGTTTGCTGAATTGAAGGGCTGGGCCAGTGTGAGAATATGGGCTCTGGAGATTTGGGATTGGGAATACATCTTAGGTTAGACGATAGCATGTAAAGGAAAATAAATAATTTTTGTGAGTCAGAAATTTTAGTGTGGCTTACCTGGATCCTCTGCTTCAGTCTCTCAAAAGGTCAAGGTGTTGGTCAGAGCCGTGATCTCATCTGAAGGCCCAGTCGGGGGATGAGCCACTTCTATGATCACACACACGGCAGTTGGCTAGACTCAGGTCCTTACTGTCAGACGATTGAGGTGAGGGCCTTGGTTCCTTCTAGGCTGGAGGCTACCCTCAGTGCTTACCATGTGAGCTTCTCTGCTTGCTTCATCGGCTCAAAAACACAGGAAGAGCTAGAGAGTGCTAGCAGGACAGGAGCTGTTAGACAGAACTCACAGCCTTTGTAACCTAATCACAGAAGCAGTTTCATCCTTTTGTAATATTGTTTGTTACAAGCAAGTCACTTGGTTCAGCCCACACACAAGAGGAGGAAGGAGTCTATACAGGCATGAATACCAAGAGTTGGGAATTCTTGGGGGCCATCTTAAAAATTTGACCACAGGATCTTCAGTAATTTTTAAGTATATAAAGGGGCACTGAGACTTAAAAAGAGAGAACTCCTCATCTATACCCCTGTTAAATCGGTGGCATAGGCGTGTGGGAAGTAATAGCAAGCATCCTTTGAAAAGGCTTTCTTTAGAGTAATACCTTGGGCCTGGGAAGTGAAAATGAAATGAGGAAGAGCTTCTCTTTCTGTGGACCTCATTTTTTGAAGAAGGGGGTCTTAATATTATTTATTACATAGCTGTTTGGGGTTTTTTAGCAACATCTCTTAGGAAGTAGCACAAACATAATAGAGTGAAACAGCAGATGTTAGAAAAATTAAAAAGCCTCTGAAGCATGTCATAGCTGTCGTGAGAACACAAAGCATTGTTTTGTCATGGTGATTGCAGCTCCATGAGTAGGAAGAGAGAATGCACCTGGCACCAGACTCATGGGGTACTTGCTCAATTGAGAGATGTAAGAGTTGAGTTCAGTTCAGTCGCTCAGTCATGTCCGACCCCATGATTCGCAGCACGCCAGGCCTCCCTGTCCATCACCAACTCCCAGAGTTCACTCAGACTCAACGTCCATCGAGTCCGTGATGCCATCCAGCCATCTCATCCTCGGTCATCCCCTTCTCCTCCTGCCCCCAATCCCTCCCAGCATCAGAGTCTTTTCCAATGAGTCAGCTCTTCTCATGAGGTGGCCAAAGTACTGCAGTTTCAGCTTCAGCTCATTCCTTCCAAAGAAATCCCAGGGCTGATCTCCTTCAGAATGGACTGGTTGGATCCCCTGGCCATCCAAGGGACTCTCAAGAGTCTTCTCCAACACCACAGTTCAAAAACATCAATTCTTCAGTGCTCAGCCTTCTTCACAGTCCAACTCTCACATCCATACATGACTACTGGGAAAACCATAGCCTTGACTAGACAGACCTTAGTCACCAAAGTAATGTCTCTGCTTTTGAATATACTATCTAGGTTGGTCATAACTTTTCCTTCAAGAAGTAAGAGTCTTTTTTAATTTCATGACTGCAGTCACCATCTGCAGTGATTTTGGAGCCCCCAAAATCCTGATGTTCAAGCTGGTTTTAGAAAAGGCAGAGGAACCAGAGATCAAATTGCCA
>SJYW01007241.1:148972-182088 GCA_006410735.1 Raphicerus campestris
TCATTCCTTCCAAAGAAATCCCAGGGCTGATCTCCTTCAGAATGGACTGGTTGGATCCCCTGGCCATCCAAGGGACTCTCAAGAGTCTTCTCCAACACCACAGTTCAAAAACATCAATTCTTCAGTGCTCAGCCTTCTTCACAGTCCAACTCTCACATCCATACATGACTACTGGGAAAACCATAGCCTTGACTAGACAGACCTTAGTCACCAAAGTAATGTCTCTGCTTTTGAATATACTATCTAGGTTGGTCATAACCTTTCCTTCAAGAAGTAAGAGTCTTTTTTAATTTCATGACTGCAGTCACCATCTGCAGTGATTTTGGAGTCCCCAAAATCCTGATGTTCAAGCTGGTTTTAGAAAAGGCAGAGGAACCAGAGATCAAATTGCCAACATGCTGGATCATGGAAAAAGCAAGAGAGTTCCAGAAAAACATCTATTTCTGCTTTATTAACTATGCCAAAGCCTTTGACTGTGTGGATCACAATAAACTGTGGAAAATTCTGAGAGAGATGTAAGAGGAGCATCTGACTAAATATTTGCACTGTTCTTTATGATGTGAGAAGCCAGGATGCTTGATTTCTTGGTGAGAATTTTGAAGTTTCCACTACACTTCTGCCTCTGTCCACTTCTGTGATGTTACTCTTTTGGAGCTAAAATTTATTCATCTGTAGAGTGGAACCATGGATTAGGAAGGTTCTATTTGTTTTCAGTTTTTTAAGATGGTCTGGGTTGGGGTGAGAAGAAAATGAATGAACAGATCTGTGATTAGTGATGACTTATAGGCAGAATTTTAAGAGTAAGTATAAAAGGTTTCTTAATGTCTTTTCTGCCATCCCTTTATCTTTTCCTGCTTACTTCTCTTTCCTCTTATTAAGAACTCACTCATATAAAGATACTGAGGTTATTAACTTTACTATAGTATTTATTTAAGCATTTTATATTGTAACGTAGGATTATCAGATGTTGATCACAAGTCCTTGTGTCCAGATATCTTTAGCTTTAATGTCTATAGTTTAGAGAGGTCTGGGAAAGAAGAAAAATAGGAACATGTTCTTACAAAGCAGAACTTTTCTTTGGGGAATCTTTGTATATATGTTACCCTTTAGGAAGCAATGAGAACTTGACTATAAAAGTGAAAGAATTTGCAGTGATAATTTTTTTTTAATGGTTGTTAAAATGTTTCAGATCAATTCCAATATTGCTTAAAGGCCATTAAATGACCCAAATATTTTCTGAAGAAATGATGATTTTATTGTAAAATTGTTTCTATCACATCATTTGATCCAAACAGAAAGTTTTCTTTTTCAAACTCATTTAGGGAAAGACAAAATAATTTTTGTGAGTCTAATTTTATTTCTTCTTGCTAGTATAAAAGCATACAAGTTGACTGAGAAGAATGTTGACACCAGATGAGCCATTATTGATATCAGAATAGCCTGGATATTGTTACTATCCCAAGATTCACATATAAATATAAAGGAAGCTGAAAATTTGTAAATAAGCTTGTCTCAGTTTGATCAAGCCTTCAGTGCTAGAAATTTGTCAAGATGAAAATGGATGGCTAGAAGAAGCAGGAATTGCAGATGCCAGTATAGTTGTAACTTGGGAAATGACTGTAATACTAAGTGTGATCTGCCAAAACTATGTTTAGTGAATTATTCTATTTCCTTATATTTTTGAAATTTAAGGTAAGAAACACAGTTGCAGCAAAGAAGTTCTTCTGTCAGATTTATTATTGATGAGATTGTTGTCCTTCAGTCAATTTGTGTCCTTTTTATGAAGATCCATCTAAGAAATAACTTAGATATTAAATATTTGAAACGTTTTGCTTTTCTTGAGGAATTGAATGCTGCTGTCCCCTTGCCTCTACTCTTCCACAGCAAAGTTCAGAACATTCTCTTCTTTGCTTTTTGCGGCTAGGAATTTTAGTGCCAAATTATTCCTCAGTTTAAGAACTTTATATATTTTCATTCTAAATTTATGCTTGTTTTATTCTTTTCTTCTTAATTTCCATTTTTTTCTATGTGTCTTGTACTTTTTTTTTCCTCAGAAAAAACTTATGAGATTGTTCTTATAAAATTTTTAATAATATACTGAAAAAATTCTCAGCTTTACTAATTATCAAAGAAATGCAAATTATAGCAACATTGAGAAATATTTTAAATCAAACTATAAGAAATGAAAATATGGTTTTCAGTGCTGATTGACATTGTTGTTAAGTCATATCTGACTCTTTGGGGAGCCACTGGGGTCCTCTGTGGATTTCCCAGGCAAGAATGCTGGAGTAGGTAGTCATTTCCTTCTCCAGGGGATCTTCCTGACCCAGGGATTGAACCCATGTCTCTTCAGTCTTCTGCATTGGGGAATTCTTTACCACTGTGCCACTTGGAAGCCACGGATCGACATGGGTGCAGTGATTAGGGCACTGTCACGTCTATTCAGTTCGGTGCAGCTCAGCTCAGGCATGTCTGATTCCTTGCAGCCCCACACCAGGCGTCCTGTCATCACCAACTCCCAGGGTTCACTCAAGCTCATGTCCATTGAGTCGAGGATGCCATCCAGCCATCTCATCCTCTGTCGTCCCCTTCCCCTCCCGCCCTCAATCTTTCCCAGCATCAGAGTCTTTTCCAGTGAGTCAGCTCTTCGCATCATGTGGCCAAAGTGTTGGGAGTTTCAGCTTTAGCATCAGTCTCTCCAATGAACACTCAGGACTGATCTCCTTTAGGATGGACTGGTTGGATCTCCTTGCAGTCCAAGGGACTCTCAAGAGTCTTCTCCAGCACTGCAGTTCAAAAGCATCAGTTCTGCTCTCAGCTTTCTTTATAGTCCAACTCTCACATCCATATGTGACTACTGGAAAAATAAAGCTTTGAGTAGATGGACCTTTGTTGGCAAAGTAGTGCCTCTGCTATTTAATATGCTATCTAGGTTAGTCATAACTTTTCTTCCAAGGAGCAGCATCTTTTAATTTCATGGCTGCAATCACCAGCTGATGCAGTCTGCCACTCTTTCCCCATCTGTTTGCTGTGAAGTGATGGGACCGGTTACCATGACCTTAGTTTTCTGAATGTTGAGTTTTAAGCCAACTTTTTCCCTCTCCTCTTTCACTTTCATCAAGAGGCTCTTTAGTTCTTCACTTTCTGCCATAGGATGGTGTCATCTGCATATTTGACGTTATTGATATTCCTCCCAGCAATCTTGATCGCAGCTTGTGCTTCCTCCAGCCCAGCATTTCTCAGGATGGACTCTCTTAGTGGTAGTATAAATCTATACTGCCTTTCTGGAGAGCCCTAAAACATCCATATCTTTTGATCTAATGATTTAAGTTCTTGAATATCGCCTAAGGAAATTTCCTAAATTTGGAAAAAGCTTAATGCCCAAGATGTTTATATCCCTTATTTTTAAAAAGGTAAAATTTAAAAACAACCTAAATGGGTTGAGAGAGCACGCAAGGTGTTGTGTATCTGTCCTTGTGATGGAACGAGTGATAACTTTTCTAAAAGTCTTCAAAATAAAATAAAAATGTAGCTAGCTTTAATTGAATGTCTTAACTATGTGCCAGGACTGTACTAAGCACTTTCTCTTTTAATCTTCACAACAACTTTATGAGGGTAGATGTGTGTATTAACTACTGCTTTATAGACGAGGAAACAGGCTTGGGGAGCTGAACTGTCTTGTTGGAAATCATCCAACTCCTAACTAAGTGGTAGAACCTGGGTACAAACCCTAGTCTGACTTTTGTAACCTGGTTCCTGGAACCACTTCCTGTGCTACCTTTTTAATGAGAAAAGTTGGGGGGAAACACTGGGGTGCATGTATCTTTTTGAATTATGGTTTACTGAAAACGTAAAATGTATTTGATAAACAGTGAAAGAAGCATAGAAGATAATTTCTATGATTGTTAAGATCTGGAAGGGATTTAAAATCCTAAGACTCTCCTTCAATAACTTAAAGCAGAGTTAAGTTACTTGACCCAAGGTCTTACAATTGAAAAAAGACTCCATACTTTGGATTTCCAAGTAAATTGTGTTTGCTTTTTTATGGTGATTTTTTAAAAATGTAATGATTTTTGTATCTCCTAGCAGTATATGGAACACAGGAAGACCATATCTTTAATTTTTCTTTTGCTTTTTTGTTGATAATTTCTTCTGTCAGATTTTTTTCTGTTTCTCATAGGCTAATAAGANCAATCTTTCCCAGCATCAGAGTCTTTTCCAGTGAGTCAGCTCTTCGCATCATGTGGCCAAAGTGTTGGGAGTTTCAGCTTTAGCATCAGTCTCTCCAATGAACACTCAGGACTGATCTCCTTTAGGATGGACTGGTTGGATCTCCTTGCAGTCCAAGGGACTCTCAAGAGTCTTCTCCAGCACTGCAGTTCAAAAGCATCAGTTCTGCTCTCAGCTTTCTTTATAGTCCAACTCTCACATCCATATGTGACTACTGGAAAAATAAAGCTTTGAGTAGATGGACCTTTGTTGGCAAAGTAGTGCCTCTGCTATTTAATATGCTATCTAGGTTAGTCATAACTTTTCTTCCAAGGAGCAGCATCTTTTAATTTCATGGCTGCAATCACCAGCTGATGCAGTCTGCCACTCTTTCCCCATCTGTTTGCTGTGAAGTGATGGGACCGGTTACCATGACCTTAGTTTTCTGAATGTTGAGTTTTAAGCCAACTTTTTCCCTCTCCTCTTTCACTTTCATCAAGAGGCTCTTTAGTTCTTCACTTTCTGCCATAGGATGGTGTCATCTGCATATTTGACGTTATTGATATTCCTCCCAGCAATCTTGATCGCAGCTTGTGCTTCCTCCAGCCCAGCATTTCTCAGGATGGACTCTCTTAGTGGTAGTATAAATCTATACTGCCTTTCTGGAGAGCCCTAAAACATCCATATCTTTTGATCTAATGATTTAAGTTCTTGAATATCGCCTAAGGAAATTTCCTAAATTTGGAAAAAGCTTAATGCCCAAGATGTTTATATCCCTTATTTTTAAAAAGGTAAAATTTAAAAACAACCTAAATGGGTTGAGAGAGCACGCAAGGTGTTGTGTATCTGTCCTTGTGATGGAACGAGTGATAACTTTTCTAAAAGTCTTCAAAATAAAATAAAAATGTAGCTAGCTTTAATTGAATGTCTTAACTATGTGCCAGGACTGTACTAAGCACTTTCTCTTTTAATCTTCACAACAACTTTATGAGGGTAGATGTGTGTATTAACTACTGCTTTATAGACGAGGAAACAGGCTTGGGGAGCTGAACTGTCTTGTTGGAAATCATCCAACTCCTAACTAAGTGGTAGAACCTGGGTACAAACCCTAGTCTGACTTTTGTAACCTGGTTCCTGGAACCACTTCCTGTGCTACCTTTTTAATGAGAAAAGTTGGGGGGAAACACTGGGGTGCATGTATCTTTTTGAATTATGGTTTACTGAAAACGTAAAATGTATTTGATAAACAGTGAAAGAAGCATAGAAGATAATTTCTATGATTGTTAAGATCTGGAAGGGATTTAAAATCCTAAGACTCTCCTTCAATAACTTAAAGCAGAGTTAAGTTACTTGACCCAAGGTCTTACAATTGAAAAAAGACTCCATACTTTGGATTTCCAAGTAAATTGTGTTTGCTTTTTTATGGTGATTTTTTAAAAATGTAATGATTTTTGTATCTCCTAGCAGTATATGGAACACAGGAAGACCATATCTTTAATTTTTCTTTTGCTTTTTTGTTGATAATTTCTTCTGTCAGATTTTTTTCTGTTTCTCATAGGCTAATAAGAAGGAGGTGTTGTAGATTTAATTTAATTAGTTTATAGCTATATAAGGAAATGATGACTGTGTGAGCAAATGATACAGTTTAATACTAAATGTAATTTTGTAAGTAAATTAGGTTATATACACTCAATTTTTATTTCTCCCAGTTCATTAAAAAGATTGTTGCAATTAAAAACAAATTATTGAGGTATAATTGACTTATAGTGTTGTGTCAGTTTCAGGTATACAACAAAGTGAATCAGTCATACATGTATCCTTTCTTTTTTAATGTCTTTTTTCATATAGGTCTTTACAGAGTATTGAGTAGAGTTCTCTTATTAGTTTCTTATATATATGTCAATCGCAGTCTTGCAATTTATCTCCTCCTCTTACCTGCTGGTAACCATAGGTTTATCTTTTTACCATCTGCAGCTCTATTTCTGTTTTGTAGATGAGTTAATTTATAGCCTTTTTTTTTTTTTAAAGTTCCACGAGTTAAGCAATATCATGTGTTTGTCTTCTGACTCACTTCACTCGGTATGACAGTCTATAGGTTCATTTGTATTGCTGCAAATGGCATTATAGTATTTTTTTGGGCCAAGTAACATTCCATTGTATATTTTTGGCATATCCTTATCTATTCTTCTGTTGATGGACATTTAGGTTGCTTCCATGTCCTGGCTATTGTAAATAGTGCTACAGTGAACATTGGGGTGTATCTTGTTGAATTATGGTTTTCTCCAGATACATGCCCAGGAGTGGCATTTCTGGATCATACGGTGGCTCTATTTTCAGTTTTTTTAAGGAACCTCCTTACTCTTCTCCATAGTGCTGTACCAATTTACATTCCCATCAACAGTGTAGGAGGGTTCTGTTTTCTCCACATCCTCTCTAGCATTTGTTTGTAGATTTTTTTGATAATAGCCATCTGGCCATAGTAAGATGATATCTTATTGTAGTTTTTGATTTGCATTTCTCTAGTAATCAGTGATGTAGAGAATCTTCTCATATGCTTTTTGCCATCTGTATGTTGTTGGAGAAATTCTGTTTAGCTCTCCCACCCATATTTTGATTGGGTTGTTTGTTTCTTTTTAATTGAACTGTATGAGCTGTTGTATTATTTTTGAGGTTAATCCCTTGTCAGTCTGCAGATATTTCCTCCCGTTCTGAGGGTTGTCTTCATTTTTATGTTTTTATGTTTCTTCATTTTTGTATGTTTTCTTTTCATTTTTCCCCAATTTTAAGACAAGTTTGAATTGGTTAAAGGACTGTTAAAAACAGNTGTCAGTCTGCAGATATTTCCTCCCATTCTGAGGGTTGTCTTCATTTTTATGTTTTTATGTTTCTTCATTTTTGTATGTTTTCTTTTAATTTTTCCCCAATTTTAAGACAAGTTTGAATTGGTTAAAGGACTGTTAAAAACAGTGTATGTATTTTAATCTTTACCCAAATTTCCTCTCTGCCCCCCTGCCGCCAACTTTCCTCTCTACCAGATCTCTTCCTTTTTCCTTTTTGTTTAAAAATTTCTGAAAATCTTTCATCTCCAGTTGAATTTCAATTTTGAGCTATCTAATACATATTAGCTTCTATCTTCTTAGCAGTTGGAACATTAAATTGTTTCTAAGTTCTTTTTTTGGCTTGATACACGTTTTATATACATATAGTTCAAAAGATGTGCTTCAAAAAGTTAGCTTAAACAAAAAATACAGGTAGACTAATCACCAGTAAGGAGGAAGTATCAATTTCTGGTTATAGAATGACCTATGGTTTATGGAAAGACCTATAGTTGAATCACATATTTTGCTTTACTGAATATATAACAAACAGTTTTACTTCTTTTAACCCATTATCAGGTTTCTTTTGGAAAGGCATAGTGGTATAATGTGTGCATATACTGAATTTAGAAAACATTGCAAGAAATTGTGTGTGATAATTTCTTTGATGTGTGGTAATTCCTTTGTGTGTAGTGCTTCTTAAGAACTCAGGGTAGGGGAGTTAGGTTTTTTAACTTAAGTATTTAACTGCAGCAAATTTATAAATGATAGAATTTTAGTAGATGAACTTGTATAAAACAGTCATTGAAAGCTAATGTTAAATGTTATTTAACATTTATTTTCTAATATACATCAGGCACCATGTCTTACTGGTTTACATATATCACTTATTCTTTGCTCTGAACTTGAGTCAGAAAAGATAGCCACCATCCTGCAAGAATTCGCAATTCAGTGGAGGTTGTGGGGGGAGGGCAGTATGGGGAGAGCTGAATCAGTTGAAAATTGTAATATGCTGTGATAAGCCTGTGAAGGCTGTAAACCACCTGGTATGCAGCAGCGACGACATCCACCTACACTCAGTGTTCAGGGAGAGCGCGTGTGAGTGCTGCTCAGTCGTGACAACTTTGCAACCCCCTGAACTGCAGCCCACCAGGCTCCTCGGTCCAAGAAATGCTCCAGGCAAGAATACTGGAATGGGGTTGCCATTCCCTTCTCCAGGGGATCTTCCTGACCCAGGGACTGAACCCTGGTCTCTTGCATTGCAACAGATTCTTTACTGTCTGAGCCACCAGGGAGAGGGAGAGAAAGTCAGGGAAGACTACCAAAAGAAGACCAGAGCTGAAAGATAAGGAGTTAAGCTGAGGATATGGGGGTGGGCAAGGGGAGAACCCACTCCAGTACTCTTGCCTGGAAAATCCCATGGGCGGAGGAGCCTGGTAGGCTGTAGACCATGGAGTCGCCAAGAGTTGAACACCACTGAACGACTTCCCTTTCACTTTCATGCACTGGAGAAGGAAATGGCAACCCACTCCAGTGTTCTTGCCTGGAGAATCCCAGGGACAGGGGAGCCTGGTAGGCTTACCGTCTATGAAGTCGCACAGAGTCAAACTGAAGCAACTTAGCAGCAGTAGCAGCAGCAAGGGGAGTCTAGCATGAACACAAGAGCATCTAAGTAGCATTTTAAGTTTTTTGCCAAAATAATAGCTGATGTTTAGTACATGCTTGTATATGTGCTAGTCACTCCAAGAGCTTTGTGTATTCTGTGTATTAAGTCCTTTAATTTTCACAACCCTATTATGTAGGTATTATGATTATTCCCATTTTACAGAAGAGGCACAGTTCAGTTCAGTTCAGTCGCTCAGTCGTGTCCGACTCTTTGCAACCCCATGAATCGCAGCACGCCAGGCCTCCCTGTTCATTACCATCTCTCAGAGTTCACTCAGACTCACGTTCATCAAGTCAGTGATGCCATCCAGCCATCTCATCCTCGGTCGTCCCCTTCTCCTCCTGCCCCCAATCCCTCCCAGCATCAGAGTCTTTTCCAATGAGGCAGCTCTTTGCATGAGGTGGCCAAAGTACTGGAGTTTCAGCTTTAGCATCATTCCTTCCAAAGAAATCCCAGGGCTGATCTCCTTCAGAATGGACCAGTTGGATCTCCTTGCAGTCCAGGGGACTCTCAAGAGTCTTCTCCAACACCATAGTTCAAAAGCATCAGTTCTTCGGCGCTCAGCCTTCTTCACAGTCCAACTCTCACATCCATACATGACCACTGGAAAAACCATAGCCTTGACTAGACGGACCTTAGTCGCCAAATTAATGTCTCTGCTTTTGAATATACTGTCTAGGTTGGTCATAACTTTCCTTCCAAGGAGTAAGTGTCTTCTGATTTTATGGCTACAGTCACCATCTGCAGTGATTTTGGAACCCCCAAAAAATAAAGTCTGACACTGTTTCCTCATCTATTTCCCATGAAGTGATGGGACCGGATGCCATGATCTTCGTTTTCTGAATGTTGAGCTTTAAGCCAACTTTTTCGCTCTCCTCTTTCACTTTCATCAAGAGGCTTTTTAGCTCCTCTTCACTTATGCCGTAAGGGTGGTGTTATCTGCATATCTGAGGTTATTGATATTTATCCCAGCAACCTTGATTCCATGTGCTTCTTCCAGCCCAGCGTTTCTCATGATGTACTCTGCATGTAACTTAAATAAGCAGGGTGACAATGTATAGCCTTGACGTACTCCTTTTCCTATTTGGAACCAGTCTGTTGCTCCATGTCCAGTTCGAACTGTTGCTTCCTGACCTGCATACAGATTTCTCAAGAGGCAGGTCAGGTGGTCTGGTATTCCTATCTCTTTCAGAATTTTCCACAGTTTATTGTGATCCACACAGTCAAAGGCTTTGGCATAGTCAATAAAGCGGAAATAGATGTTTTTCTGGAACTGTCTTGCTTTTTCCATGATCCAGCGAATGTTGGCAATTTGATCTCTGATTCCTCTGCCTTTTCTAAAACCAGTTTGAACATCATGGAGTTCACGGTTCATGTGTTGCTGAAGCCTGGCCTGGGGAATTTTGAGCATTACTTTACTAGCGTGTGAGATGAGGCACATGCTCAGGAAGATGAAATAACTTACCTGGGAAATATCATAACTAGGCAGTGTAAGGGCTTGAATATAAACCCAGGCTGACTAACTTCAGAGTTTGGGCTTTTATTAGTACAAGAAGTTAAACTCTGGGTTGCTTTGGAGGTAACCCCTTTTAACATATCAGCCTTTTCTTTCACCTTGCCCCAAGCTTCTTTGAACATGATGTAAACTGCTGAACTCCCTTCCTTTGGTATGCACCTTTAACTCCCTGCTCAACCCATTGAAATCTGGGTTCTAAAGAGATACTCAGAAGGAAACTTACTGGGTTGTGGAGGACTAGCCTGTAGAGTTGTGCCTCCTATTATTTTTATTTTTCCACTAGTGCTTAGCAGCCCAAGGTTAGTGGAGAAGGCAGTCAGATGTAATCCTCCAGGATTGGGGGCTTTGTGGGGATGTACAGTGGAGGAACAAGGAAGCAAGGCAGTGGAGAGTATTGACAAAAAAGTCAGTAATGGACCCCATGGTCTCAGTGGAATTAAGAGAAGATAGAGGTGAATTGATAGCCTAGGGGAAAATGGACACATAAGGGGTCTGACAGAGTGCCTGAAGAACTTTGGATGGAAGTTTGTGACTTTGCACAGGAGGCAGTGGTCAAGACCATCCCCAAGAAAAAGAAATGCAAAAAGGCAAAATGGTTGTCNTTTTTTGGGCCAAGTAACATTCCATTGTATATTTTTGGCATATCCTTATCTATTCTTCTGTTGATGGACATTTAGGTTGCTTCCATGTCCTGGCTATTGTAAATAGTGCTACAGTGAACATTGGGGTGTATCTTGTTGAATTATGGTTTTCTCCAGATACATGCCCAGGAGTGGCATTTCTGGATCATACGGTGGCTCTATTTTCAGTTTTTTTAAGGAACCTCCTTACTCTTCTCCATAGTGCTGTACCAGTTTACATTCCCATCAACAGTGTAGGAGGGTTCTGTTTTCTCCACATCCTCTCTAGCATTTGTTTGTAGATTTTTTTGATAATAGCCATCTGGCCATAGTAAGATGATATCTTATTGTAGTTTTTGATTTGCATTTCTCTAGTAATCAGTGATGTAGAGAATCTTCTCATATGCTTTTTGCCATCTGTATGTTGTTGGAGAAATTCTGTTTAGCTCTCCCACCCATATTTTGATTGGGTTGTTTGTTTCTTTTTAACTGAACTGTATGAGCTGTTGTATTATTTTTGAGGTTAATCCCTTGTCAGTCTGCAGATATTTCCTCCCATTCTGAGGGTTGTCTTCATTTTTATGTTTTTATGTTTCTTCATTTTTGTATGTTTTCTTTTAATTTTTCCCCAATTTTAAGACAAGTTTGAATTGGTTAAAGGACTGTTAAAAACAGTGTATGTATTTTAATCTTTACCCAAATTTCCTCTCTGCCCCCCTGCCGCCAACTTTCCTCTCTACCAGATCTCTTCCTTTTTCCTTTTTGTTTAAAAATTTCTGAAAATCTTTCATCTCCAGTTGAATTTCAATTTTGAGCTATCTAATACATATTAGCTTCTATCTTCTTAGCAGTTGGAACATTAAATTGTTTCTAAGTTCTTTTTTTGGCTTGATACACGTTTTATATACATATAGTTCAAAAGATGTGCTTCAAAAAGTTAGCTTAAACAAAAAATACAGGTAGACTAATCACCAGTAAGGAGGAAGTATCAATTTCTGGTTATAGAATGACCTATGGTTTATGGAAAGACCTATAGTTGAATCACATATTTTGCTTTACAGAATATATAACAAACAGTTTTACTTCTTTTAACCCATTATCAGGTTTCTTTTGGAAAGGCATAGTGGTATAATGTGTGCATATACTGAATTTAGAAAACATTGCAAGAAATTGTGTGTGATAATTTCTTTGATGTGTGGTAATTCCTTTGTGTGTAGTGCTTCTTAAGAACTCAGGGTAGGGGAGTTAGGTTTTTTAACTTAAGTATTTGACTGCAGCAAATTTATAAATGATAGAATTTTAGTAGATGAACTTGTATGAAACAGTCATTGAAAGCTAATGTTAAATGTTATTTAACATTTATTTTCTAATATACATCAGGCACCATGTCTTACTGGTTTACATATATCACTTATTCTTTGCTCTGAACTTGAGTCAGAAAAGATAGCCACCATCCTGCAAGAATTCGCAATTCAGTGGAGGTTGTGGGGGGAGGGCAGTATGGGGAGAGCTGAATCAGTTGAAAATTGTAATATGCTGTGATAAGCCTGTGAAGGCTGTAAACCACCTGGTATGCAGCAGCGACGACATCCACCTACACTCAGTGTTCAGGGAGAGCGCGTGTGAGTGCTGCTCAGTCGTGACAACTTTGCAACCCCCTGAACTGCAGCCCACCAGGCTCCTCGGTCCAAGAAATGCTCCAGGCAAGAATACTGGAATGGGGTTGCCATTCCCTTCTCCAGGGGATCTTCCTGACCCAGGGACTGAACCCTGGTCTCTTGCATTGCAACAGATTCTTTACTGTCTGAGCCACCAGGGAGAGGGAGAGAAAGTCAGGGAAGACTACCAAAAGAAGACCAGAGCTGAAAGATAAGGAGTTAAGCTGAGGATATGGGGGTGGGCAAGGGGAGAACCCACTCCAGTACTCTTGCCTGGAAAATCCCATGGGCGGAGGAGCCTGGTAGGCTGTAGACCATGGAGTCGCCAAGAGTTGAACACCACTGAACGACTTCCCTTTCACTTTCATGCACTGGAGAAGGAAATGGCAACCCACTCCAGTGTTCTTGCCTGGAGAATCCCAGGGACAGGGGAGCCTGGTAGGCTTACCGTCTATGAAGTCGCACAGAGTCAAACTGAAGCAACTTAGCAGCAGTAGCAGCAGCAAGGGGAGTCTAGCATGAACACAAGAGCATCTAAGTAGCATTTTAAGTTTTTTGCCAAAATAATAGCTGATGTTTAGTACATGCTTGTATATGTGCTAGTCACTCCAAGAGCTTTGTGTATTCTGTGTATTAAGTCCTTTAATTTTCACAACCCTATTATGTAGGTATTATGATTATTCCCATTTTACAGAAGAGGCACAGTTCAGTTCAGTTCAGTCGCTCAATCGTGTCCGACTCTTTGCAACCCCATGAATCGCAGCACGCCAGGCCTCCCTGTTCATTACCATCTCTCAGAGTTCACTCAGACTCACGTTCATCAAGTCNAACATTTCAGGTAATAATAGGTTTGTGTGTATGTGCATATTTTAGAGGTATTATAAGAAAATCTCATGAGCAGACTATGAGGTTTTTAGTTTTAAAACTAATCTTGATAAAAACAAAAAACTAATCTTGAGTTCATTTGTACAGTAAATTGGGGCCAGTATTTATCAATATTTTGCCAAGTATGGCGAGAAATAGAGTTTGGAGACATAGTTTACAATATATTAGTAGAGAATTCTTGTTTTGATTTGCTTTCATGTTTTCCCTATTGGATATTAGGAAAATGGTATTTTTCCACTGAAAGTTTGTACTTCTTGGAAATTTTCCTGGTTTGACATCCAGAGCTTATTGATCAAACCTTAGGGTATATATCCTGCCTGACACAGTAGGTTTTGCGAGATCGATGAAAACACCACATCATTTTTATCCTTAGTTAGTATATTAGTGTTGTAGACCTAACAGTGGATAATTATCTATTTTATTAGGAATTATGAGAAAATAGACATGGTATTTGTTGTTCAGTCACTTAGTCATGTCCGACTCATTGGGACCCCATGCACTGCGGCACGCCAGGCTTCCCTGTCCTTCACCATCTCCTGGAGCTTGCTCAAACTCTTGTCCATTGAGTCACAGATGCCATCCAGCCATCTCATCCTCTGTTGTCCCCGTCTCCTCTTGCCCTCAATTTTTCCAAGCATCAGGGTCTTTTCCAGTGAGTTAGTTCTTCGCATCAGGTTGACAAAGTATTGGAGCTTCTGTTTCAACATCAGTCCTTCCAGTGACTATTCAGGGTTGGTCTCCTTTAGAATTGACTGGCTTGATCTCCTTGCTATCCAAGGGACTCATGAGAGTCTTCTCCAGCACCACGGTTCGAAAGCGTAAGTTCTTGGCGCTCAGCCTTCTTTATGGTTCAACTCTCACATCTGTACATGACTAGTGGGAAAACCAGAGCTTTGACTATACAGACTTCTGTTGGCTAGGTTTGTCATAGCTTTTCTTTCAAGAAGTAAGTGTCTTTTATTTTCATAGCTACAGTCACCATCTGCAGTGATTTTGGAGCCTAAGAAAATAAAGTCTGTCAGTGTTTCCATTGTTTCTCCCTCTACTTGCCATGAAGTGTTGGGACAGGGTGCCATGATCTTTGTTCTTTGAATGTNTCCAGCACCACGGTTCGAAAGCGTAAGTTCTTGGCGCTCAGCCTTCTTTATGGTTCAACTCTCACATCTGTACATGACTAGTGGGAAAACCAGAGCTTTGACTATACAGACTTCTGTTGGCTAGGTTTGTCATAGCTTTTCTTTCAAGAAGTAAGTGTCTTTTATTTTCATAGCTACAGTCACCATCTGCAGTGATTTTGGAGCCTAAGAAAATAAAGTCTGTCAGTGTTTCCATTGTTTCTCCCTCTACTTGCCATGAAGTGTTGGGACAGGGTGCCATGATCTTTGTTCTTTGAATGTTTCACCTTCATCAAGAGGCTCTTTAGTTCTTTGCTTTCTGCCATAAGGGTGGTGTCATCTGCATATCTGAGATTATTGATATTTTCCCTGGCAATCTTGATTCCAACTTGTGCTTCGTCCAGCCCAGCGTTTCTCATGATGTACTCTGCATATAAGTTAAATAAGCAGGGTGACAACATACAGCCATGATGTGCTCCTTTCCCAATTTGGAATCAGTCTGTTGTTCCATGCCCAGCTCTTAACTATTGCTTCTTGACCTGCATACAGATTTCTCAGGAGGCAGGTTACGTGGTCTGGTGTAGTCAAACAGAAGTAGATGTTTTTCTGAACTCTCTTGATGATCCAACAGATGTTGACAATCTGATTTCTAGTTCCTCTGCCTTTTCTAAATCCTTGTACATCTGGAAGTTCTTGTACATCTTGAAAATCTTCGTAAATATTCTAAATCCAGCTTGTACATCTGGAAGTTCTCGGTTCACGTACAGTTGAAGCCTAGCTTGAAGGATTTGAATATTACCTTGCTTGCGTGCGAAATGAGTGCAGTTGTGTGGTACTTTGAACATTCTTTGGCATTGCCCTTCTTTGAGATTGGAATGAAAACTGACCTTTTCCAGTTATGTGTCCACTGCTGAGTTCTCCAAATTTGCTGGCATATTGAGTGCAGCACTTTCACAGCATCATCTTTTAGGATTTGAAATAGCTCAACTGGAATTCTGTCACCTCTACTAGCTTTGTTCATAGTGATGCTTCCTGAGGCCCACTTGACTTCGCATTCCAAGATGTCTGGCTCTGGGTGAGAGATCACACCATCATGATTGTCCAGGTCATTAAGACCTTTTTGCGTAGTTCTTCTGTGTATTCTTGCCATGTCTTCTTAATCTTTTCTTCTGTTAGGTCCATACCATTTCTGTCCTTTATTGAGCCCATCTTTGCATGAAATGTTCCCTTAATATCTCTAATTTTCTTGAGCAGATGTCTAGTCTTTCCCATTCTATCCTTTTTTCTGTTTCTTCTTTATGTATTAATTATTTGAATCAAATGTATTTCTTTTTTTAGGGTTGGCAGTTTTCTCTGTGTTTTTGAATGCTTCCTTATCTTTCATCTCATAAGATATGATGCTTCTCCAAATGAACACCATCCTATTTACTGTTAAGATGATCTGAAGAGATCTCTGTAGAGGGTATATTTAGAACCAACAATCTAGGGTTCATTTCCTCTATCTTTCTAGATGAAACACAGATGTTTGCAGTTTCTTTGTCGACCACATCTGCTAAACAATATGCATACGTGTTCAGTTGCTAAGTCATGTCTGACTCTTTGCTGCCCCGTAGACTGTAGCTTGCCAGGCTCTTATATCCATGGGGTTTCCTGGGTGAGAATACAGGAGTGACTTGCCAGTACCCTTTCCAGAGAATCTTCCCCACCCAGGGATCGAACTGGAGTCTCCTACATTGGAGGTGGATTCTTTACCACTGAGCCACCAGGGAAGCCCCTGCAAATCAACAGTTCTCACTAATTCCCCTTGAGAGACTTGTTTGGGGAATTCAAGTGTGCTTTTCCAAAGTGCTGTTTAAACTTATTCCTGCATAGTTTTCTGTGTAGAAGCGCATGCAGGAGTCACTAATATGAAGTGTTTAGGGGGCCATAATGTTCCAAAGTCTGTTTTCAGTGTTAATTAATTTTTGCTGTGAAGGGAAATCAGCACCATAATGAAATCCATAGTTGATAATTTGAGAGGACAAACCAGATGATTATCTATGTTCTGTATAATTGTGTAATTAAGTTACAGCTTTTATTAAATGTGGGTTTTTACTTTTTCACAAATTCCAAACCAAAAGATGTTGATAAGTGAGCCACAAGTAGCAAAATTAATTCAAATATTTCTGCCTATTAGAAAAGCTTTTAAAAATTCTTTTAAAATATAACTATATTTGATAGGTTTTTTTTTGCTTATAGCAGAGTTGACATGGATGATTAGTTTGTAGCTTTTCATGTGACACATTATATATCTGTCAAGGATGTCATTTCTAATATTTCACAGCCCAAGACTGTGCTGGCTGGCATTTTGCTGGGATCTTTGGGTATTGGCTGATTTATGTATACATTTAATTCAGATTTACATAATCTTTTTGAGCCTTTGGGTTAATAAAAATGGCCTTGTTTTATTACAGTACAGTGTTCTTTACAATGCATATTTTAAAATAGGATGGCCCAAAGTGCATGTTATGATGAATTTATTAATGAAATACTTCTGAAACTTGAACAGACTTGTTATCAAGGGACAAGTTCAAAAAAAAAAAAAAGGGACAAGTTCAGTTAATGAGGCCAAAAGAGCTTCACTTCAAAGAAAGGCCCACAGTCCTTTAAGCAGTTTGAGTTACTGTTTTTCTGTCTTTTTTCAGCCCAAGAGGTTGTACTTAAAGATGAGAAACAAAACTTTTACCCTCTGTGAATTCTATGATAATTTACTAACTGTTGTTCAACAAGATGTCATTTTTCCCCATCATTATGTTTCATCTTTTATTTTTCTAGAGTTTCTTCTTAAGAGTGAAACTTGGAACTAGATTTGGTTAAGGGTTTTTTAAATTTTAAATAAATAGTGTTCTTTCTCTTAGATTTTTTTTTTTTCCCTTTTAAAGTTTATGCTAGGTTTGTCTGTCTCAGTATGGAAAAGAATAGAAAANTAGAGTTTCTTCTTAAGAGTGAAACTTGGAACTAGATTTGGTTAAGGGTTTTTTAAATTTTAAATAAATAGTGTTCTTTCTCTTAGTTTTTTTTTTTTTTCCCTTTTAAAGTTTATGCTAGGTTTGTCTGTCTCAGTATGGAAAAGAATAGAAAATGTTCACTGAGGGAAAGTTTTTGTCTTTTCTGTATTATTTAATTTTTTCTGTTTGCTCCTTTTATAATACAAGTTAAAAAAAAAGGCAACTTCAGTGACACTTATACTATAGTTGGCATATAGTTAAGTTTTATTAGTTTAAGTTTTGATGAGAATGAATGGACTCTATTCTTGCTTGGTTGAGTCCTGTGGCAAAATATTTCAGATTCCTGTATAATCTGATGAGTTAAATTGCTTCAGTGGGATTTCCAATTTTTTAAACAAGCCTGTTCACACATTGTTCAGGTTTTGAACAGGAAACCTTTTTGATAATGCTGCACAAATCTAAAAGACGTCTTGGTATTCTTTTTGTAAAATCTTATAAGAGTATTGGTCTGACTTAAAGGTTGTGATGACAGACAAATAAACATTTGGCAGCCTCAATTTTATTTAATGTGAATTTGAGCAATATTACTAATGTGCTTTAAGTGAGATCAACCACTGTGCTTCTTTTTCACCTCACTGGTACAAATGACCTAGCATGTGGCCCTGCAAGGAGGCAGAAAGTATTTTTTAAGTGGGATTTGATGCACCGGGGTAATTCTTTTTCTGTTGCCTAACATTAATTCATACCAGAGCTATGTTCCACGTATATGTTGTTTCTTGCTGCATAGGAAGCTGTGAAGAAGGCAGTATTAGTTTTACTCATTGTTAAAAAGCAGCAAGTACTAGCCAGAGTCTCACTTATAACTGTAGAGAACTTTGAACCTCATTTGTCCTTCGATTCAGCAATTGAATGTATGGGATAATGTTTCATTCTTGATTATCAGAGAAGATGTTGGTTTGGGTAATATCTTCATCTGTTTCTTTCCCCATCCCGGGGGGGCCCCCCCCCTTGGGTAAAGCATTATTTAATTGGAATGCCCCAAAATGATATTATGTTTCATTTTCTCCCATTGGGTGGTTTTTGCTGACTAATTCATAGCAAAGTATAAGTCTAAACTTACATTCCATAGCATTTACTGCTTCCTACTGCCAACAGTTTGAAGAACTGGATATATTTAATGAAAATTGTTTTCCTTAAGCAGATTTTCAGCAGTCAGTGGTCTTTTTAACTCTAGAGGTAGGGGCAGGTAACATTACTCACTTTGAAGCTTTTCCACAGTATGCATGGCTGGGCCCTAATTTATTAATAGGTTTACTAGGTTCAGGCATCTTTGTTTTTACAAAGCCTTTCAGAGGCTCCAAAATCATGTTTGCTTTTAAAATGTATAGGAATGAGGCAAGTCTGTGAATAGGTAAGTGCAATGAAATGTATGTATTATGAGAGAGACCTGTATCTGGTATGTTGAGGGCTCAAAGAAGTCCTAATGGGTACCTAAAAGAAAGGTTTCATGCTAGAACAAACACCTCAGCTGAATCTTGTCCACCCAGGTGTTTTAGAGTAGGGAAACCACTTGAATCCATGGCGTACGTAGTACAGGAAAATTCCAGCTGAGAGTGGTGTGAACAAGTGAAAGTCACTCAGTCGTGTCCGACTCCTTGTGACCCCATGGACTATAGTCCATGGAATTCTCTAGACCAGGGTACTGGAGTGGGTAGCCTTTCCCTTCTCCAGGGGATCTTCCCAACCCAGGTCTCCTGCATTACAGGTGGATTCTTTACCAGCTGAGCCACCAGGGAAGCCCAATGTGAACAAAGGACAAATGAAAAACAGCTTACTAAATTATGGAAATTGTAAGAGCATGATTATGTGGTGAAGATGGTCAGAATTAAGATGGCTTTTATGCTGTAGGAAACAAGGAGATATTAAAAAGTATGATGAAAGAAAAATAAGATTAGACTTGAACTTTAGAAAGATCATAGGTGACAGTATGGAATATGGATTGGAGTGGTATGAAACTGGACGCAGGGAGGCCAGTTGGATTATAGTCTCAGTAAGACAGCAGGAGTGATGAGGCCTAGACTAAGGGAGTTATACACAGCTGGGGAGGGAAGAGGATCAGGAAACAGCTAAGGAGGTGAAATCTTTGAGAACTGGTGACTGATTGGGTTTCGAAAATGAAGAATAGAAAATGATACCTCGTTTGTATTAAGAGTTTGAATAATATGCCAAACATCGATTTTTGAAGAAGAGAATGGGGGTGGAGGTTATAGCTGGTGGGAGAGGGAAATGGGAATGAGCCTCAGTGGAAGAATTTACTTTGGGTGAGAAGGAGTAAAGAACATCTGTGTTTTTCCTTGGGGGGCTCACTCCTTCGCCACTCTGAGTCCATGTGTAATGAGTGATTGCGCTGACATTCCCCAGTCAAGTGGTTTGTTCAAGGTGGGCAGTTTCTTGGGTGAAGCCAATTGCAGCTTTTGCCTTAGAGCTAGGAGGAATCCTCCTGCCACTTAAACCCAGGCTAATGAAATGCAGGAGTGGCTGCATCAAGTGAAGCCTAAGAAGGATGTCTGAGAGAGACAGAGAAGAGAGAAAAGTCAGGTCTTGAAGATTTTGGTTAAGTGTCTGTTATGTGTTCTGATTCTGGATATTCCAGTTATTTGAGCCCATTAAATACACCCTCCCCCACCACCACTTTTCTTTTAATTTATATCAATTTGTATTAGGTTNGAGCTGAGATTAAAATTTCGGTAGTGTACTGAGTGCTTTTAATACCATATTGTCTGACTTATGCAGACAGAAAAGAAATGATGGCCCCTGGTTGACCTGTCGTTGTTCTGTCTCTTATACACATCTCCTGTCCCTCAGGATAGATGTAGTCTTGAAAGGGAAATTTGGAAATAAAAACAGAACACACCTTTTTTTTTTTTTTGGCTGAGTCAGTAGAATAGATGGCAGACAGACCATGAGTTTTTAGATGAAGAATTGGTCAGAATATTCACCCAGATAACCTTGAGTTCCTCTGTGGTTGTTATTCAGGCACTCAGTCATGTCCAACTCTTTGCTACCCCACAGACTGCAGTATGCCAGGCCCCACGTCCTTCACAGTCTCCCAGAGTTTGCTCAGATTCATGTCCATTGAGTCAGTGATGCTATCTAACCATCTCATCCTCTGTTGCCCCATCTCCTTTTGCCTCAGTCTTTCCTTGCATTAAGGTCTTTTCCAGTGAGTTCAGGTCTTTGCATCAGGTGGCCAAAGTATTGGAGCTTTAACTTCAGCATAAATCCTTCCAATGAATATTCAGGACTGATCTTCTTTAGGATGCACTGGTTGGATCTCCTTGCAGTCCAAGGGACTCTCAAGAGTCTTTTCCAGCACCACAGTTCAGTTCAGTTCAGTCACTCAGTCGTGTCTGAGTTTTTGCGACCCCATGAATCGCAGCACGCCAGGCCTCCCTGTCCATCACCAACTCCCGGAGTTCACTCAGACTTGCGTCCATCAAGTCCGTGATGCCATCCAGCCATCTCATCCTCTGTCGTCCCCTTCTCCTCCTGCCCCCAATCCCTCCCAGCATCAGAGTCTTTTCCAGTGAGTCAACTCTTTGCATGAGGTGGCCAAAGTACTGGAGTTTCAGCTTTAGCATCATTCCCTCCAAAGAAATCCCAGGGCTGATCTCCTTCAGAATGGACTGGTTGGATCTCCTTGCAGTCCAAGGGACTCTCAAGAGTCTTCTCCAACACCACAGTTCAAAAGCATCAATTCTTTGGCACTCAGCCTTGTTGTTGGTCCAACTCTCACATCTGTAGATAACTACTGGAAAAACCATAGCTTTGACTATATGGACCTTTTGGCAAAGTGATGTCTCTGCTTTGGTGGCTCAAATGGTAAAGCGTCTGCCTACAGTGCCGGAGAACTATGTTCCATCCCTGGGATGGGAAGATCCCCTGGAGAAGAAGATGGCAACCCATTCCGGTAGTCTTGCCTGAAGAATCCCATGGACAGAGGAGCCTGTGGGCTACAGTCCATGGGTCCCTAGGGGTTGAACACAACTGAGCAACTGCCACACATAGCTAGGTTTGTCTTAGCTTTCCTTCCAAGGAGCAAGTGTCTTCTAATTTCAGGGCTTCAGTCACTGTCCACAATGATTTTGGAACCCAAGAAAATAAAAATCTGCCACTGCTTTCACTTTTTCCTCTCCTGTTTGCCATACCATGATTGGACTGGGTTCCATGTTCTTAAATTTTTGAATGTTGAGTTTTCAGTCAACTTTTTCACTCTCCTCTTTCACCCTCATCAAGAGGCTCTTTAGTTCCCCTTGACTTTCTGTCATTAAAATGGTATCATCTGCATGTCTGAAGTTGTTGGTATTTCTTTGGCAATCTTGATTCTACTTTGTAATTCATCCAGCCTGGCATTTCCCATGATGTACTCTGCATTGAGTTCCTAGCTAAGTTGAAAACAGCAGAATTAACTTACTGAAGGTGAACATCTGATAAGTGAGAGCTGAGATTAAAATTTCGGTAGTGTACTGAGTGCTTTTAATACCATATTGTCTGACTTATGCAGACAGAAAAGAAATGATGGCCCCTGGTTGACCTGTCGTTGTTTAGTCACTCAGTCGTGTCTGACTCTTGCAACCCTATGGGTGCAGCTTGCCAGGCTCCTCTCTCCATGCGATTTCCCAGGCAAGAGTAGGTTGTTATTTACTTTTCCAGGGGATCTTCCTGACTCAGGGATCAAACCTAATGTCTATCTTTTTGTTGTATTTGAAGAACTCTTTGGGATAGAATAGTACAGTGACTCCTTCCTGAAGACCCTCAGTGAATATCTATTGATAAATGGGGTTTCGGTATCACTGCAGATGGTGACTGCATCCATGAAATTAAAAGACGCTTACTCCTTGGAAGAAAAGTTATGACCAACCTAGATAGCATATTCAAAAGCAGAGCTATTACTTTGCCAAAAAAGGTCCGTCTAGTCAAGGCTATGGTTTTTCCTGTGGTCATGTATGGATGTGAGCATTGGACGGTGAAGAAAGCTGAGCGCCGAAGAATTGATGCTTTTGAACTGTGGTGTTGGAGAAGACTCTTGAGAGTCCCTTGGACTGCAAGGAGATCCAGCCAGTCCATTCTAAAGGAGATCAGCACTGGGATTTCTTTGGAGGGAACGATGCTGAAGCTGAAACTCCAGTATTTTGGCCACCTCATGCAAAGAGTTGACTCATTGGAAAAGACTCTGATGCTGGGAGGGATTGGGGGCACAACGAGAAAGGGACAACAGAGGATGAGATGGCTGGATGACTCGATGGATGCGAGTCTGAGTGAACTCCGGGAGTTGGTGATGGACAGGGAGGCCTGGTGTGCTGCGGTTCATGGGGTCGAGAAGAGTTGGACACGACTGAGCGACTAAACTAACTGATGCTGGTTATAGCTACAGGATCTTTATTTTAAGGCAGTCGTAATTTTGAGTTCTTAAAGCAGAGAGATGCCTGTACAGCAGTAAAATCCTATTTGAGTGTGGCAGTCCCTTCACTGTCTGGATGTGTGTTACAGGAAGGGGGACCCCTTCCAGGGTCCGAAACTGGGCTCTTGTCTAAAACGCAGAAATGAATTGTCCAAGGAAATGCATATGCTGACAAAGCAAGAGATTTTAGTGGGAAAGGGCACCCGAGTAGAGAACAGTAGGGTAAGGGAACCCAGGAGAACTTCTCTGCCGTGTGGCTCCCAGTCTTGGGTTTTATGGTGATGGGATTAGTTCCACCTAATGGGTTGTCTTTAGCCAGCCATTCTGACTCAGGGATCAAACCCCAATCTCCTGCATTGGCAGGCAGATTCTTCACCACTGCACCACCTGGAAGCCAGGCTAACTGCGGTACAGGGGCTTATGCATGCTTCTTTCTTTCAGTGTGGCCTCAATGAATAAGACCTGAGTAATAAGGACAGATTTTATATTCAACCTAAACTTTATAAGAGTATTTTATTCAGCAAAGTTTTTTAAAGTACAACCTTTGCTCAAAGAATTACAGGAAACAAAACATGAATCAGAAACAGTTCCTCCCCTCAAAAGGCTCTTAGAACAGTTTTTATGAATTATAAATACAGTTGTTTTTATGTGCAAATGTATCCATCTTAATTTCACAAAAGGAGGGGGTAGAAGTTGTTTATAATTTAATTGGGCAGATCAAACACACAAGGAGAAAGTCATCAAGATAGTGTAGAGTGAGTTACAAAGCCCTGGAAGTATGGGTGGCTGTAGAAGTGGAGGAAATAGTTTTGTACTTGAGGTATGCTGGAGACCGAGAGTGGCGCTAACGTGAGCTGGGTCCTGAACGAGGAAGGCAGGATTGAGACAAGTGGATTAGGAGCGGAGGGTGGAATTGCATTTCAGAAAGACAGAACTATGTGAACCAAGATCTAGTGGAGACAGAAAAAAAAACTCGTGTTTGGAGCAAAAGTAGTTCAATTTGGCTAGAATACAGAGAAGTAAAAGTAAATAAGCTTGCCAGTTTGTGTAGGGTCTTAAATATCAGGCTACGGTGTTTGGGCTTAATTCAGTAGACAGTGAGGAGCCACTAAAGTTTTTTGAGTAATATGATCTGGGCTATGGTTTTGAAAGATTAATTGTGACTAATGAATGAATGGGGAAATGAAGGTATTTTCCATTGTTCGCTCACTTCTTTTTCCTTTCTATCTAAACAACTAAAACCAAGCATGAGCTTAATTTAGTTATTAAATAGTAATGCTAAGAATCTTTTGTAATACATATATTTCTGTTTTCATATTCAACTACCTTTTAAAACTAGTTGAGGGCTTATTCACCTGATGGATTCTAATTACATTTTTGCATTTAGACTCTTCTTCAGGTAGTTACATACCACAGATAGATTAACCTTCCAATATATTGTTCTGATTGTACCATTGTACTCCTCAAGAAGCCTTCACCACTTGGCTGTTGAATCTGAAAGTCATGACCCGGTAATCGAGGCCCCCGCCTCCTTTCTCTCTCCCACCCCACTCCCACCATTGCCTGACTGCTTCAGAAAAAGTGTTCTTAAGACTCCTTGTGATTGCCTGTTTCTTTGTCTCAGTTGCTCTAGTTTCTATGCTCTGCTTAGAGTCATAACATTAAGAAAGGGGAACGGACACTGCGGTCCGGGGAACTTAAGCGACTAGATCCTATCTGGCAGAGCTGGGATGAAAGCTCTATCATTTGTTCAAAAAGTATTCTTTGTCCTTGCCAGGTACCAGGTATTGTGCCATACCCTGAGGATATGATGGTGAGTGGAACAGAAGTGGTTCCTATTCTTCATAGCCTGCAGTCTCCAGAGACAAACATTAACTATTAGGTACAGTTAGGCCAATATTATAATCACTGATTGAGGTGAGTCCTATTGAGGACAAGTGCTTTTTGGGGGTGCTTTGAGAGAATATAATGAGGGAAGGCCATGAAGCTAATTCAGAGTGGCATGTCAAGGAAGGTCTCTTTAAGGAAGTGAATTTTAAGCTAAGAACTGAAATGTGGGCGTGAGAGCTAAGAGGCAAAGCAAAAGGTGAGAAGGGCATTCCTTCCAAGCAGAGAGAACAGCCTGCCCCAATCTCCCACCCCCATGGAGTGGAGAGGAATTTGGGATCACAGAGGAGCTGAAAGGTCAGTGTGGCCAGGACATTTTGGTTGCTGAGGGGTAAGGTGAGGCCAGAGGTAGATCATGTCGAGCCTGTGGGGCCATATTTAGGATTTTTCATTTTATATCCAACACAGTGGGAAGAAAGTGGTCATTGAAAGGCTTTTGAAGAATGATACAGTTCAGTTTTTGTTTTTACAACTGTAACTAATAATATAGCCTAAATCTGGCCTCTTCTTTCCTCTACTTACCCTGCCCTGGTCTAAAACTCATGAATTCCCTGCTCTCTGCTTCCACTCTTGCAGTCCTACAGCCTATTCTTGACATAGTTGCTAGTGTTTTCCTCTAAAATGTTATGGCATGGCTCTCCTCTGCTGCAGCTTGTCTAGCGTTTTCCTATTTCGTACAGAGTAAAAGGCAGAGGCAGGCTCCCCCCTCAGAACCTTTATCTTTGTTCTCTTTGCCTGGGAACCTTTCCAGATGTAGCCTTGTGGTTCACTTCCTAACCTTTAGGTCTTTGTAAAGTTGGTGAATCCATCCCTGGCCGCATATAATACTAGACCGCACCCTGTCCGTCCTTTCCTACTTTCTTTTTCTCCAGAGCACTTAACTTCCTTCAGATGGGTTTTATTCTAGAATTTAAGTTTCTTAGATAAAGGATTTTGTAGGAGAGTTTTGTGCATGGTACTCAAAACTCATTACTTAGTCTGCCTGGCAGATAGCAGACAGTAATTATTAGTTGAAGGATGAATGAATGGATAGAGATTGAATTGGAGGAGTCTAGAGTAGAAGCTGAGGGAACAATTAAAGATTCTTTGTCTAAATGAGAGATGATCTCAGCCTAGTTGAAGATTGTGGACGATGTGAAAAATGGTGGATTTAAGATGTGTTTTGGAGACTTCCCTGGTGGTTCAGTGGCTGTAACTCTCTACTCCCAATGCAGGGGGCCTGGGTTCAGTCCTCGGTCGGGGAACTAGACTCCCTCATGCCACAGCTAAGACCCAGTGCAGCTGAATAAATAATTTTTTTTTAAGCTATGTCTTGGAGATAAGAATCAACAGGATAGTTCACATGATTAAAATAAGCCATTACCTTACAAATTTAATGTTTTTTTTTTCATTAAATCACCATGAAACATAATTGTTAGCTAGTAATATATTAGTAACTAGATTTTTTTTTTAAGTTTCTGTCTACTGGTGCTGCCATATTCACTGCTGGTAGCAGAGTGTGGTGAAGAGTAATTGAATTTGATCAGTATTTTAAATATTTAAAATATTAATTCTTAGTTATTTTAAATATTTTCAGACTTTCAAAATCAAACTGGTGGGACGGTGCATGCAGAAGTGTTATATATGGGATAGTTCTTTTAGTTAGCCTAGGGTGGTGGTTCTTAACTTGGGATGATTTTGCTCTCCAGGGAACACTTGGCAGTGTCTGGAGACATTTTGGTTGTAGGTGCCACTAGCAACTTGTAGGATATTGCTAGGAGCACTAGTTATTAGAGGCCAGGTTTTGGTGCTAAACTCTCTGCAGTACCCAAGTCAGCCCTCCTCCCCCAGTGGAATTTGGTCCAGGATGCCAGTAATGCTGGGAATGAGAAACCCTGTCTCAGGGATTGAAAGTCAGATTTCACCTTATTTTAGTGGTCAGTCTACAGTTTCGCTATAACATCCACAGACCTGTATAATTTCTTGTCTATGCAAGGTGTGACTAGAGTGGTTCTTACTTTTAAACAGATATACAATAAGCAACATATATATATGCTCAGGTACATGAATTCAGTTGAAAGCTCTATCTTCAAAGTAGTTCTTTTGAAAAGATTATTCGTTTATGTGATCCTGCCTCATTTTACAGTTGCCTTTGAGCCTGCAGCAAATTCTTGAAATCTCCTTATTGGTACCACATTTTCTTCTGAGGGTGAGTTAGGAAATATCCAGTGCTTTCTGAATGTACTGTGATGAGTAATGAGGTTGGGGAGTAATTCTGTTGAAAGATGAAATTGAGATATGACCTATAAAGTAATAATTGGCTCTGAAGATAGTTAAAAAGAGTAATGCTTCTTATGCAGATATTTTCATCAGTAAATATTGGGAATAAATTACTGAATTCTCAACTTTAAGGAGCCTGTTTGTGTGTGAAAGTTCTAAAATGATTTAAAAGAGATGCGGTGTTTCTCAGAATGTCAAAATATTAAAAAGATTGTTGTTGTTTACGATCAGGGGAAATAGGCACTCTCAAATAATTTGGGGAAACTTTGGCACAACTTTTGGAGAGCAGTTTCATAATATTAAAATTTTAAATATTTGAAATTCTACTTCTAGTCATTAATTTGCAGAAACATTTATACCAGTAAGCAAAGGCACATGTAAACTCTCCATTTCATAGTCTGTATACATACAAGCTGTTTCTTAAAGCATGGTCTGTAAAGTGGAAAAAATGGAACAATCCAAATACATATCAAGAGCATCTCAGTCACTAATCTTTAGTACTTCTCTGTGGATTATTGTACACCACCAAAAAGAACTGATATGTGGACTGAAAGGAGATATAAAATATATTAACTTGGAGAGGGAATTGTAAAAAAAAGCAAAACCCGAACAAGCACATATGGCGTACAATAGAAAATTATACACGTAGGAGCTGGAAGAAAAAATACTAACTCTAACAATTGGTACTAGGTAAGTGAAAGTCGCTCAGTCATATTCAACTCTTTGTGACCCCCATGGACTGTAACCTGCCAGGCTCCTCTGTGTATGGAATTCTCTGGGCAAGAATACTGAAGTGAGTAGAGCCGTTCTCCAGGGGATCTTCCCAACCCAGGAATTGAACCCAGGTCTCCTGCACTGCAGGTGAATTCTTTACTGACTGAGCCAGCAGCGAAGCCCAAGAATACTGGAATGGGTAGCCTATCTGTTCTCCGGGGATCTTCCCGACCCAGGAATCGAACTGGGATCTTCTGCATTGCAGGTGGATTCTTTACCAGCTGAGCCACCAGGGAAGCCCTGCTCAGATTGCTTTCTGTATTTCAGACACGTTTGATAGTTTTATAATGAATATATGTTTTACAGTCGGAAAGAAAAATAGTAAATATTTTAAAGTGAAGGAACAGTCATCATACTTTATAGCCAGATCTTTTATTGTTTTGAAGTAGCCTTTTGTTTAGATATGAAGCTTTTTAGTAGTTTTGTATTTATATTCNGAATGGGTAGCCTATCTGTTCTCCGGGGATCTTCCCGACCCAGGAATCGAACTGGGATCTCCTGCATTGCAGGTGGATTCTTTACCAGCTGAGCCACCAGGGAAGCCCTGCTCAGATTGCTTTCTGTATTTCAGACACGTTTGATAGTTTTATAATGAATATATGTTTTACAGTCGGAAAGAAAAATAGTAAATATTTTAAAGTGAAGGAACAGTCATCATACTTTATAGCCAGATCTTTTATTGTTTTGAAGTAGCCTTTTGTTTAGATATGAAGCTTTTTAGTAGTTTTGTATTTATATTCACAAATACCTAAAATTGGCTAAAGGTTCCTAAGGGTCTTGCTCTTCATCTGAAGTTATTCACTGCTTTTTAAAAATTTTTAAATTATTTACTTGAAAGTGAAAATGTCAAAAGGTTAGTTATGGAATAGTTTGTTTTAAAAAATCTTAGGCTTTAAAATATATTATAGAAGTCTCATCTGTATTTATCCTGCAGGTGGCGCTGGTGGTTTTGTGTTATTTCCTTATGTTGATTACTCAAGTATAATTCACCTAAACTTCAAAATCGTTTAATTACTAGTCCTGTTTGAGGAATGCTGTCTTCAATGTAATTGTTGAAAATCAGATGTTTTTCAGACTATTATTTCAAGAAATACAGTGTAGCAGAAGTTCTTTAGACATAATTCATTTTGTTCTGTATCTACTTTATTGCTTGTGACAATCTCTGGGGAAATTGTTTATTTTAATGCTGGTGATACTCTCTAACACCTTTAAAGTTCCAAAACTTCATGAAAACTGGCAGTAGAACTAATTTTTTCAAATGAATTCTCTTTGAAGTCCTCCCTTTTCCCCCTCTCTTTGTGTGTGTGACTCCCCCTCTCTTTTCCCTTTCTTTCTCTCAGTCTGTCAAGTTCAAGAGCAGCTCAGATGCCATGAATTAAATGAAGCACAAAAGGGGGAAAGGAGACCCTTTTGAAGAACAAAGGCCTCCCATTAGGCTGCCATGTTCTTTTTTGACAAAACGTGCACCCTACATAGTCCCTATTGTTGTCCGCATGCCCTGAACAGAAGGTAAATAGAGTAGATCCTCATTACCTCACGCTTCCTTCTCTTCCTCCAGTGCCACACGCAGCCAGTGAAGCTTCAGGTCTTTGAGGCCTTTAAGCATTCTTATACAGTTGCTTTATCTCCTTTTAAAAAACTACATGGGTAGAAAAGGAAGTGGAGAGAGATGCACATCAAAACCCCACAAGGGGAGAAGCTTGGCTGTTAAAGAAGCTGCAGCTCCAGAATCCAGGGCGGGTGGCAGGACCGGAAATCTGCTGTGCTTCCACTCCATGCCTTTGCATACCCTGCATTGTAAAAATAACTGTGATTCACATTCAGTATAGGCTGCTGAGCTAGTTTCTCCTCTCTTTGGCTAACATAACAAAACAGGCAAATAGGAATACATTTAATTGCTGAGAACAGATCTTGTAGTATTGAGAAACTTATTAATTTGCTGCTGGTTTTCCTTAGATGTTTGCTTTTTGGTGTTGTGTAGATAGCTTAACTATAGGCTTGTTGTCTTCTATTACTTTTTGTAGAGATGGAACTGAGGAATGATGACAACAAACAGCTTACAGTGGCAAATAATAAAGGGAATTACATACAAACAGACTTAAAGTTTCAGAGAAAAAATATTGAAATTTCAAATTTTACACACTTGAAACTTAGGTTGAAATTTAGCTTGCTTTACTGTTGCTGACAAAGGTCAGTTGCTTTTGCAGAGGAATGTGTGATTAATTCAATATGTTTGCCTACTTGTTCATCATTGAGAAAAATATCAGATTAGCAAGTCTAGTGAAATAGCCAGAGACCTCCTTAGTTCACTGCAGAGATGCAATATCTGATAATTGGAAGTTTGAACTATGGTTTTATTTATTCTTTCAAAGAAATTGGCAAGTCACTCTGATTTGTGGTAGGGTTTGGGGACATGGTGAAAGAGGTGAAAGAAGGAAGAATCTGGTGGACAATTTGTGACTTGATGTATAGCGAGTGAATCTACCGTTTTAGGTTTACAGAGGTGATTCATTGAGGTTAAAGGGAACCTTTGTAAGAATTAAAGAAATATATCCTTTGTAGGAACAGTAGTAACATGTTATTTTGAAAATTTCATGAGATTTTTAGTATTTCTGTTTTTTTTCCCATACAACATTCAAATAAAAGTCCATAGTATACCCCACTTTTTGATCCTAAGCATTTAATACTAAAACCTGGCTAGTGCACTTGAAGTAAAAAATGTGTTAACTATGTGAGGAAATGTTTTGACCTTTAGTGGACCCTTGTTATTGCTTTTCAGGAACCATATTGCTTGGTTTTTTGTTTTTGGGGGTTACAGGAGTTTGCAGGAAATCCTTTGGTTTATATATTTGGCAGCAAAAGAAAAGGCAAAGAGCTTCTTGCTTTGTATTGTGTAGGAAATTACCATTTCGGTAGTCTGTGCAGGATGTTCTAAAGATGTAGAGAAGGAGTTGGTGGGGGGAGGGGGAGGGAAGAGGCTTGCAGTTCTAATCTTTTCTTGCTTTTGCCTCTGGTCATACAATGGATTGTTTTTCTGCTTTTGTTCCTTGGGGTGGCATCTGTCTTCAGGAAAAATCACTTCACAGTCAAATACAAACTACTGAACTGTGGCAGTTTTTATTTCTACATTGATGGAAATAGGGATAGGCATAAGGTTGGGCTTCCCTGGTGGCTCAGACGGTAAAAAATTCACCTGCAGTGCGGGAGACCTGAGTTCGATCCTTGGGTTGGGAAGATCCCCTAGATGAGGGCATGGCCGCCCACTCCAGTATTCTTGTCTGGAGAATCCCCATGGAGCCTGGCAGGCTACAGTCCATGGGGTCACGAAGAGTCGGACACGACTGAGTGACTCAGCACAACACAGCACAGGTTGTCCTCTGGCCACATCCAGCGTGCTTTCAGTTTTTGTATGGCCCATGAGCTAAGATTGGAGAAGGATATGGCAACCCACCCCAGTACTCTTGCCTAGAAAATCCCATGGACGGAGGAGCTTGCTGTCCATGGGGTTGCAAAGAGTCGGACACGACTGGGCGACTTCACTTTGACTTTGATGAGCTAAGATGAAATTTTTTATTTTAAAATAGAAAAACACTAAAAGCATAATATTTCATGACACACGAATGTTAAGTGGGAATTTCTGTATCCATAAAGAAAGTTCTGCTGGGACACCGCCGCACCCATTTGTTTTTATATTATTTGTGTAGAATCTGTGGCTGCACTTGGGCTCCAACAGTCAGTTGAGTGGCTAGGGCAGGACAGAATGACTCATAAAGATGAAATTGTTTACCTTCTGGCCCTTTGCAGAACAAGTTTATAATAAAGGGTTGCCTGCAGTTTGTTAGAATGAACAGTATAGAGTTTTTCTAAGACTAGACATGTTTGCCAGTAATATGTTTGTTTTCTGTGTTCTTGTATTTGTTCATCAGGAGGACTTTTTCCAGCCCTTTCTTGTCTTTTCTTTCCTCCTCCTCCTCTTCTCTGTCTTTTTTTTTGTTCGTTTGAGATCGCTCTTTTTAGGGGTTGGGGGTGGGCTGGGGGGAGATGCTCTTACTCTGGCTCCTTAAGTATATTTTCTACTCACTAAGATTTCGAAAAAATCAAACTGCATTCAGATCTCAGTCTAATTTCCAAGTCTGCTGAGAGCTGTGTTGCTTGCTTTCTTTAAAGCATGGGAGATTACATTGCTTGACCATCAGAGAGCTGTATACTACTATCCTTTAGGAAAATTTGAGGACTTAGATTCACACAGGCAGATATTGCCCCATTTTAGCCAGACATTGAAATGGGCAGTTAATCTTTCTTGAAAGCATTAGACCTTCCAAAATTTGTAAATCAGTCATTTTAAGGTGCATTAAGGATTGCATTTTAGACTTGTTCTTTAAAACATTGATTTTTCTTTATCTTGGCTTCGGGGTTGGTAGCGTCTGTCCTTCCCTTCTATCCAATGAAGTGTGGCAGTTGTTGGGAAGATAATTGGGAGCCCTCGTAGGCTTTGTAGGAAAAGCTAGGGTGACCCATATTATAGTTTACTGGATGGATATTTGCCTTGGTGGAGAATTTGAATTTGTAGACTGTATTCTGTGATTCTTCCTGCTTTTCTCTCTCCTGTCAGTCACATGCTTAGGGCAGTAAAATTAGGGATTTAGAAATATCATAGAATAAATTACTGGGTTTGACAAAGGTATAAAAGTCATAGTTAAAAATAGGTATTTAATTTTTTTGTCTTACTAACATCTCTTAACAGAATCAGAGGCAGATTGTTCATGACTTATCTCTGTATAAAATAAGGAAGGTAGTAATCATAAATCAAACTCCTGATTTATTCTGAATGACCATCAGCTGCAAACTAAGAATTATTTTTCACTCTAGCTAAGATTTCTTGTTCCTAGTCATAGCCAAGCAGTAATAAAGTTGATATTTTCCTTTATTTCATTATTCACATTATATTAGTCTATGCAGATTCCCCCCCCCACCCCACCTTCCAAGTCATTGCAGGCTTGTGGAATCTTAGTTCTCCAGCCAGATATGGGATCAAATCAGGGCCCCCACAGTGAAAGTGCTGAGTTCTAACCACTGGACCACAAGGAAATTCCTCACTCAGGATTTTTGAAAATATGCTTGGGTAGAGAATGAAGCTATCAAAAATCCATGTGGCTGTAAAAATAATGGTAATACTCAGTTTGACTATTTTCGATGATTTCTTTGCTTAGTTTCTTTCCTTTCCATTTAGATCTTTGCATATTGCCTAAATTTCCCCTTTTTG
>SJYW01007241.1:190459-269463 GCA_006410735.1 Raphicerus campestris
CCATCCAACCATCTCGTCCTCTGTTGTCCCCTTCTCCCACCTTCAATCTTTTCCAGCATCAGAGTCTTTTCAAATGAGTCAGTTCTTCACATCAGGTGGCCAAAGTTTTGGAGTTTCAACATCAGTCCTTCCAGTGAACACCCAGGCCTGATGTCCTTTAGGATGGACTAGTTGGATCTCCTTGCAGTCCAGGGGACTCTCAAGAGTCTTCTCCAACACCTCAGTTCAAAAGCATCAGTTCTTCGGTGCTCAGCTTTCTTTATAGTCCAACTCTCACATCCATAAACAACTACTGGAAAAACCATAGCCTTGACTAAACGGACCTTTGTTGGCAGAGTAATGTCTCTGAAGTCATGTTACTTTTCATTAGTTGCTAACATCTTCATCTAAGAAGAATATTAACAATCTTGTCACTTTCCTTTACAGTTCTTTCTTGTTTTCCATCTTTTTCTTTGCCTTTTAGAAGATACTGTTTTTCTAGAATATGCTGTTTTTAGTTGCGAGATTTGCAACTGATAAATTCCAGGGCTAACCTTAGCCAAAAGAATATAATGATTATTGATGGTAGATGAATTATATGATAAGATCAATAATGTGTTCTCCTTCCCCTCCCCTCTCCTGTCCCTCCTTTGCCTCTCCCTTCCCGTCCCCTCCCCACTTCCCCCCTCCCCTCTCCTTCCCTTTCCTCCCCTCTCCTTCCCTTTACTCCCCTTCCCTCTCCTTTTCTTTTCTTGTAGGTATTCTAAAAGGAAAGTAAGTTAGGTGGACTCTACCTAACAGAGAGATGAAATTATTTTTGTAGTGAGCATAGAGGGATGATTTAATGATATTTTATTTTGTCATTCTCTCAATGATTGTCTCCCCCCCCACAAATTAGAAATTAAATTTTATTGTTTAATAACTTTCCTTGATAATCTCTGTAATAGTTGGACAGATTAAATCACACAAAAAATCCGGTCTCATTGTTGTAAAGCTTCTGTTTCTTCTAGTCTGATTAATTTTTCTCTTTAGCATTTATTTTTATGTGTATTTAAAAAGCATTATGGTTTTCCCCATTGGAGTGTATGCTGCACAAGGGCGCAGATGTTGACTTGTTCTCTCTGTCCCACCACCCGAGTAGTAAGCAGAGCACATAGCAGGAGCTCAGAAACTTGGTGAGTAGATGTTTTCACATATGTAGCTGTGTGTACACGTCAGAAGCCATTGGGATTAGTTGTGCCTTTGTCTTGGACCTCATTTCAAATAATCACAAAAACCTTCATCCAGAAAGAAGTAGAATACACCCAGATAAACTTGTAACTCTACTAAAGAATGCATGTGTTCCACTGACATGTTCCTAACAGCAGATAGACATTATGAAAGAAGCAAAGGAGTAGGATAGGATATTGGACAAGTGAATTATGTGAGGAAACAGCATTAAATATTAGCCAGTAAGACTGAACCTGTAAATCGAGGTGCAGAGGAAGCTGGCACATAGGGTGCATTAAGCTCAGGAAAACAGGGCCTGGCCCCATGAACAGTGTTCAGGACCCACGGAGAGGCCCCTGAGGAAGCCAGCGCCACAGCCGGACAGATAGTGGCCTGAGGGCCAGGCCTGCGCGGGCAGTCTTCCAGCCTCGTGATCTTAGCATCCTAAACCTTGTTTGACCCTGTGAGGACTGAATGAGATATTGTGGGTAGGGGTATTATTATTGCTTTCACCAGCAGCCCCCAGCAACCTCAACTGCGGCTGTTCTTCCCTGGCAAGCAGGGATCAGCTTGTTGAGGACAGATAATCTCTTACCAGGAGTGTTTTCTTACATCAGATACTTATTTTGCAGCGTATTTTAAAACTCTGTCGTAGACGTGAGGGTACATCATTCTGCCGTAATACTACAGTAGGCCATGGTGGCCATGAAATCTCTCTGCTCATTCTTTGTAAAATTGGAAGATGGGACTAGGTTCAGCTGTTCAGGTTCTCCATTCTCATTTTTTAAAGTGTTAGGATATGCTTGAGCTACTCTGGAGAAGGAAACGGCAACCCACTCCAGTATTCCTGCCTGGGAAATCCCTTGGACAGAGAATCCTAGGGGACTACAGTCCACGGGGTCACAAAGAGTCAAACATGACCAAACACAGCCTAACTCTGCAGACAGAGTTACAGAATCTTTACATTTGAAGACTGCCTGGAAGAGTTTAGGTTAAGAAGCAAAGACATTTTAAAATACCAGCTTAGTGGCACTCTGTCCTAGGAATGGTGAATATTAGAGTCTGCCATTCTTCATCCCCCATCCCCAGCGGTGATGACTGATTAAACAATAAATGAAAAACGTGAAACCCTGGTAATGACTGACTGATGGTTCTGTGAAATAGCATTTATGCCTTAACTACTTTCCATTCAGAGTTCCTGTGTAAGAATACCTTTGTGTCCTGGAAGTGTTCAGGAAAAACTACTTTATATGAATCCTACTTAATCATTTACTTATCTTAAAATTTATAACATAAAATTTATTATGCCCCAAAATAAATAATACAGGAGCAAAATATTTAACTCTCATTAGAAGACTCTTCTTACATAGGAAGAACTCATTTCTTTTTCTTCTTCTTTTTTTTTTTTTACGAAATCTTTCCCTATTGAAGCCATTGATGTTACCTTGTGAGAGAAATTGGTCTGAAGTTCGTAATTAAAAGCAGCTAAGTTTTACCATCAGCCTCCCCGCCCATATGAGTCTGAACTGTGAAATGTTTTTTAAAAGGACAGGAAGAATAAAAAGTGTTCAATTAAAAAATGAAATATTTTCAGCTCTATTTTGTAATCAAGTGAAGGAGGGAACACAGTATAGAAAAAAAGGAAATGAAAAAGAAAACTTTATTGATGGCAGGGAGACAGTACAAAGCAAGAAAGTATGGTTAGATAAGGAAGGGAAAACGAGAGGTTTTATTAAAGGGGTGAGCAGAAAATCTGCTTGTCGTGTTCTGCTGCTAAGAGCCTTGGGATAATTCACCAATCTTTGAAATATTCTTATTTGATCATCAGTAATCTCTAGTTTATGAAATCCAGTGGGCATTTTTTCAGACCATTTCTTAATTGAGCTCAACAGCATTTGACATTCTTGTCCACTATCTCTCTCTAACCCCTCTGGAAGCTGTGAAATATGTTATTTTGATTTTCCTCTCATTTCTCTAGTACCTTCTGTTTTGTTACATTTTTGTCCTTAGACATTGAAGTTCATGAAGGCTCAGTCCTAGACACCTGTATGTTTTTTCTACAGCCTAGCAAATATGTCCATCCCTGTGGCTTCAGTTACCCACTAACTGATGCTACATCCATTCTCTAGTGTCCTGCATATCAGTGAATAGCATTACCTTACTCGTTTAGATGTCCAGGTCAGAGACTTAGGAGTCACTCCCAACACTCCTCCTCAGCCTCACATCCCGAATCCCAAAACTGCTGTGGCCTGCTTTACGTTATTTAATGACTCCCAAGTCTGCCCGTTTCTCAGTCCATATTCTCAGCTCCCCTAGTCTTGTAGTCATCATCTCTGTCTTACAGCGTAATAGTAGTCTCCCATAATCTTCCTTTCATTTATTCTCTACACTGAAACTAAGATGATCTTTTGAAAATATAAGTCCAGTCATATCATTCTGCTTAAAATTCTTTCCCACTGCTTTTAGAATAAAGACTAACATCCCACATGCCTATTTCTCCAGCCTTTCCTCTTTCCTCCTTCTCTTCACATGAGCCACCCAGCCCCTTTGTTCAGATTCTCTCAGGTATCAACCTCTGACCTTCCGCATTTCCCTTTGCCTGGTCAATTCCCAGTTCATTCTTCAGATCTCAACACAAAGACAGTTTCCATAGAAAAATTGCTTCCTGAAATATGGTCTTATAGTAGTTTGTTCTTATCTTTTCTAGCATTTATCGTTAATTTGTCATTATGTGTCTCTGTGATGAGACAGAAAAATCCCAAGAGGGATGAAACCTTGTCTGTTTCTCTCTCACCGCTGAACGCCCAGAATCCCCAGCACCTGGGGGTTACATGCCTTGAGTCTCTCTTTTCTGTAGACTCAAGGTATGCATCACTGGTTCATACATTGTACTTTCAAGAAATCTTAGGACACTGTGTAATCTGTTTAGGACTCAAAGATGAGGATAATCGTGTTTTCTATAATGTTTATCTATTTTGTTTTCTATAACGTTTATCATCCAACACAGTATAGAAATAAAAGATCCAGTAAAAATCAGCTGTTTTCTGAAATGGAAATGAGTCTTTTCAGATTGTCTGGAAACACCATTTTTACCTGTCCCTGAATATGTTCCTCAAAGAAGACGTGCTGACCTAGGGGTTTTGGTTTAATTCAGCAAACATTCGAGGGCATATAATATGCCAGATACTTTGTAGACTTTAATTGACTACTCCCCCCTGCATTTATCTTTCTGTGATAATGGAAATTAAAGTAATTTTAAACCTAGATCTGCTTTCCATGACCTCTGTTGCACATGGGTACAGATTTGTGTCTTTGAGCCTTTCTTTAAACAAATCACTTTATAAATGAAGTGTTCACGTGTAAGATATCTTTTCAATTGACTGTGATTAGTTAGGCAAACTCTAACTTTTGCATAATTATGCCTGTTAAAGTTATTCAAATGCCATTGGAAATAGATTTGTTCCCCTAAGTTCTGTTTCTTCCTGACAATACCAGTAGAATACTTTCCCAGATATTTGGTAGAGGGTTGTGGTATGTAACAAATGTCATTCATGGATGAGACTTAGAAATAGGATGTTTAAAAAGAAATTCAGTTGTTTTAAAAATACAATACAATTAATTTCTGCCCCAGGATGTAGACCAAGAACTGTTATAATTTTCAAATTTAGGTTTATGCGGAGCCGTTTTCCCCCCCTTAGAGATCTTTCCACCATGATAGACTATGTATCAAAGATAAGGGAGTAACTTGTGGCCTGCCTTGCAAACCAGATATTGGTTTATTGGATTATTTGAAATAGAAATATTGTATTAAAGAACTTAACAAGGGGGTAGGGGAGAAATGTGGTTCTTGGTAGAGGGAACTACAGCATAAATGTTCCTAAGGAGACAGATGTTGATGAGAGTCAGGGGATGATGAATGGGATTAAGTAGAAGATTTAGCTTGCAGGCTTATACTTGTCTAGAGTGACAAAAAGATGGTGATTAGTGGAAACTATGTGTGGAAATATAAGCTAAGAATTTTGACTTGATAAGATGATTTGTATTTTAAAACATAAAAGTTTATAATGCGAGAAAAAATAAAAGTTTGCTCTGATATTGTGAAAGTAAAAGTAGATGGTATAGGTAGCAAAGATGGTGGTGTTAGAGCTTGATTTTTTTTTTTTAATGGCTTAATTTTGTTACTTATAGCTGTTTTTTAAGTTTTCTAATTATTCTTCATCCAGAGAATTTAGAAAAATAACTGAACACTTTGTATTTAGCAGACATGTTGTTATGTTTCAAAACAGTTTCCTCTGTCAGTTGTCTTTGTGGCCTGCCAGCCCAAATCACCTAAAGGTATGGACAGTACTGTAACAGTGACTTTTAAAAAGCTAGTTGACATCAAGTTTTTACATGACCCTCTTTTAAACGTGAGGGTCAAGGTGGGCCACCAACCAATTTTGCTTTTCTTTTAGGCTTTTGTGTTCCTCTTCATTGAGACGGTTTCCTTTGCTTGTTCTTTCCAGTCCTAAATAAGCATGAAAGGGAAAATCTTCCTTCTTTCTAACCCTTTTCCAGAAATTAATTGTGTTAAAATATTAGCATCTTAGATTTCAAGCAGTCCTCATGCCAACGGCATGTGCTTGCTACAGTGGTTAAGTGTTAGAGTAATAAAACAGGAGCACGTGGGACTGCAACTAGTAAGTGCTTTTAAAGCGCCAGGTAGCACTAATGCAAATCACACTGTCGATGCATTCATGTAAATAGTGTCCCTACTCCACCCTGCCAAGCTAAGTGCCCTAAATGCTTTAAGATAGCATCCCCAGAGGAGGAGGGTGAAGTGTCTAGTTTTCATTTGGGTCTGGTTTAGATGAAGAAATATAAATTATACAGTTCTCTAGAGGTCCATTTTTATTCAAAATGTACGTCAAGTATTGTATTTACGAGTGTTGTCCCGGTAGCAGAATGCCTAAGACTCTGATTATCTACATAAAGAAAAGTGTACAAGTTTAAAATAATGTATTTGGGAGAAAATATTCCAGTTTATACATGTAGGACGGCAAGCTATTACTTTCAAGCTATTACTAGGAGAGAGAATTTTTAAATTACTGTTTTTTATTATTTGAAGATAGCAGACTGATGTGCTGCACCCAAAAGACTAGTTCTGACTTTTACAAGAAGGATTGTTAAAAACATAGAAAATATTTTTCTACTCTTGTGCCAAAATATCTATATATTGTATATAGGTTTGGACATGTTGCTTTAGGAAAGAAGAAAGTTCTAGAAGAGGCATTTAAAAACCAAAAAGACAAAATAATCAGAGCATTTCAATCTGGGTTATTGTAAAAATTTAGGATGTTTTAGGCATCCATTCAACCAGGTAGTTACTGAGAAACCAGTATATTCTAGTCCATGTACTAGGCTCATAGAATGTTCTTTGATACTTCCGTCAGACTGGTCAGTGCAAACTGTATGTCTCTCTGATTTGTTTTTCTTACTGCTCTAACAGGAAAAACAAAACAAGAAATTAAAAAAATAGCCTTGAGGTTGTATACGATCTGAGATCATAAAGCCTTGAATAGGCAGAGTAGGTGCAGAGTGAACATTTGGGAGGCTGGGCCTCAGGGCGTGATGGTGGGGCTCTAAAGCCAGACCGCCTATGTTTGAGTCCAGGGCTGTTTTGAGGATAATCTATCAAAGAGGTTAGAATAGTATTTAACCCCAGTAAAGGCTTAATAAATGGTAGCTATGAAGTTGAAGAATACTAGAACTTTGTAAAAACATAGAAAACTAGATATTGGACAAATGAAAAATATTAAAGCACCCTCACAATTGACCAGCCTGTCGTTAGGCAAATTCCTGGCAAACTAAAGATCAGATCCAGTAGAGAATGCCTTTTAGGAGCCTGTAAATATTCATGCTTTTTAGAATTCTGGGACATAATTGTCCTTGAAGCTTATAAAAGGGGGATTTTAAGAGTAGTTTGAATAACAAAAGATTACCCTGCTGAATGTGGAAGAGCATTCCAGGAATCAGGATTAGTTCCAGAGGACAGTTCACACACACAAAAAAAGAGTGTTAAGTAAATTTGTGTGGGTCTAAAGCAGGTGTTCTCAAATGAGGGCAGTTTTGCCTCTCAGGAGGCATTTGACTGTGTCTGGGAGAAGGGTGCTACTGGCATCTTGTTAGAGACTTGGGACACTGCTAAACATCCCATAATGCACAGTGCAGTGTCCACAGCAAAGAATTACCCAATCCCAAATGTCAGTAGAGTTGAAGTTAAGAAACAAAGGTCTAGTACGAGGTGTAGTAAAGTGCCACTGGGTAATAGAAGCTTGCATTTTTAATATTATCTCCACCCCAGCCCCCAAGAAACTAATATGAATACAGATTTAGCTCAGGTTAATCTAGCTCACCATAATGCATGGTGCTGCTGCTAAGTTGCTTCAGTCGTGTCCGACTCTGTGCGACCCCATAGACAGAAGCCCACCAGGCTCCCCTGTCCCTGGGATTCTCCAGGTAAGACCACTGGAGTGGGTTGCCATTTCCTTCTCCAATGCATGAAAGTGAAAAGTGAAAGGGAAGTTGCTCAGTTGTGTCCGATTCTTAGCGACCCCATGGACTGCAGCCTACCAGGCTCCTCCATCCTTGGGATTTTCCAGGCAAGAGTACTGGAGTGGGGTGCCATTGCCTTTTCCGACCATAATGCATACAAACATCTTTAACAGACCACACTGCTTGTGCAGTGTTACCTTGTACCGTGTGATCAGGAGCGTAAAATGATGCCATCTTTAACATCCACACTGTATGTCTTACTCCCTATCCTTTAGGGAACAAATGTAATGCATACTTGCTCAGATTAGAAATTGTGATGACAACTACTATCAAGAATCTTCTTTTCTAGGTGTCTTTCTTGTTGCCATCCTCCTGCCCCTGCAGGTGCACTCTTGTACACCAGGCAAGGNAAGTTGAAGAATACTAGAACTTTGTAAAAACATAGAAAACTAGATATTGGACAAATGAAAAATATTAAAGCACCCTCACAATTGACCAGCCTGTCGTTAGGCAAATTCCTGGCAAACTAAAGATCAGATCCAGTAGAGAATGCCTTTTAGGAGCCTGTAAATATTCATGCTTTTTAGAATTCTGGGACATAATTGTCCTTGAAGCTTATAAAAGGGGGATTTTAAGAGTAGTTTGAATAACAAAAGATTACCCTGCTGAATGTGGAAGAGCATTCCAGGAATCAGGATTAGTTCCAGAGGACAGTTCACACACACAAAAAAAGAGTGTTAAGTAAATTTGTGTGGGTCTAAAGCAGGTGTTCTCAAATGAGGGCAGTTTTGCCTCTCAGGAGGCATTTGACTGTGTCTGGGAGAAGGGTGCTACTGGCATCTTGTTAGAGACTTGGGACACTGCTAAACATCCCATAATGCACAGTGCAGTGTCCACAGCAAAGAATTACCCAATCCCAAATGTCAGTAGAGTTGAAGTTAAGAAACAAAGGTCTAGTACGAGGTGTAGTAAAGTGCCACTGGGTAATAGAAGCTTGCATTTTTAATATTATCTCCACCCCAGCCCCCAAGAAACTAATATGAATACAGATTTAGCTCAGGTTAATCTAGCTCACCATAATGCATGGTGCTGCTGCTAAGTTGCTTCAGTCGTGTCCGACTCTGTGCGACCCCATAGACAGAAGCCCACCAGGCTCCCCTGTCCCTGGGATTCTCCAGGTAAGACCACTGGAGTGGGTTGCCATTTCCTTCTCCAATGCATGAAAGTGAAAAGTGAAAGGGAAGTTGCTCAGTTGTGTCCGATTCTTAGCGACCCCATGGACTGCAGCCTACCAGGCTCCTCCATCCTTGGGATTTTCCAGGCAAGAGTACTGGAGTGGGGTGCCATTGCCTTTTCCGACCATAATGCATACAAACATCTTTAACAGACCACACTGCTTGTGCAGTGTTACCTTGTACCGTGTGATCAGGAGCGTAAAATGATGCCATCTTTAACATCCACACTGTATGTCTTACTCCCTATCCTTTAGGGAACAAATGTAATGCATACTTGCTCAGATTAGAAATTGTGATGACAACTACTATCAAGAATCTTCTTTTCTAGGTGTCTTTCTTGTTGCCATCCTCCTGCCCCTGCAGGTGCACTCTTGTACACCAGGCAAGGTGATCACTTAACAAAGCAGCAAATAAGGAAGATTTGTTTTGCTGGTTGAATAAAGAAAAGTTGGAGCTTGAAGATATGGAGATCCATGGCATTTGTTTGTAGGACAGTTTCTGTCATCACTATGGGGTTTTATGTGATGTGGTTAGAAAGAGGGATAGCGGGGACGATGTGTAAGTGACGTAGAGGACTGCCTGGCGTGTGCCATCATTCTGGAGTGAGGCAGTGTGTTGAAGAATACTGTGATCTGAAAGAAGATAGGGACCTTTCCTTTTTGTTTCAGACCTATAAATTTCAGCTCCTTGCTGAGTCTCTTGGATCCCATAGGCATGTCAAATTAAATGTACCCAAACGCATTCCCTCTTCACGCCCACATTGCCCCTTCTTGTACTCAACTTTTCCTCCTCCTTAATGCCATCACCTACATACTCAGTCACTTGACCCAGAAGCTGGCAGTCATCCTGCTCATCTCCTTCACTGAGCTGAGCATGTGAACTGGTGCCAAGGCTGCCCCGTAGTGTTCACGCTGTGTCTTCTCCATTCTCAGCCGACCATTTTAGTTCTAACCCCATTCATGCCTTGCCGTTCATGCAGTGGTCCAGTTTTCAGACTCGACACCCTGTTAACTTGTAGTCATATAGCTTCCAAAAAAACTATCCCAAAAAATGGTTTAAAAAATAATTATGTTACTCTTGCTTAAAATCCTTAAAACTTTAAGGTCAAAATTTAAACTTTTAAGTTATTTTAAGTTGAAGCTGAAGTTTAAATATGAGGAACTTAATGTCCTTGCTTGCCTCTCTTAACTTTACCTCCCAGCACTTCCTTACGTCCTCACACACACCATTTGCTGTTTCCTGAACTTGTGACTATCACACCACTTTCCCTTCTCACGTTCTATTTTTCCTATGCGTTTCCACCCCAGTACTCATCGTTTCACTTGTTCTACTCAGCAAATCCTGCTCTGACTTTCTTGTCTGATTTATAAGTTGTAGCTCTTCTTGGCCCCTTTAGCGTCTCAGGTAAGAGTTTAAATGTAGGACTTGCTCCAGAGATAAACTAGATAGTAAAACTTAAGCTCCGCTCTGCTGGCTAGGTCTCCTTGGGCAACGGTTAATGACTTTATATCACTCAATTTTCTCATATGTTAAATGGGAGTAATACTACAACTTACCTAATAGGCTTGCTCTTGTGAGAATAGTATATGTCAAATACTTGGAATAGTCCTTGGCACATGTTAACAGTTACTGAGCATTAACCTGTTATTATGGTAATGTGCTCCTCATTCATAGCACATAGTATCAGGTACTGAATCACTGCTTAACTCCCTCTTCCACTGTTTTTGCTTTCTGTTAGACCATGTTGTATCTCTGGGTTTATTTTTCAGGTATTTGAAAATACCATGGTATACTCACTTTGCGATTCCCACTGTCCAAAACTTTAAAAGCTTCTTCATGAGACTGATATCTTACACATTGTCCTGGAGACAGTCCTTACCTCTCCATATTCTGATTTGGAGGCAAAAGTGGGAAACCCTGCTTCTATAGAACATTGCTTGTGAAGAAGAGCATCTGTCAATATGAGCTTATTTTTCTCTCTTAAAATAAACATTTTAATGAAAAAAATGGGAAATAACGTGATGTTTCATCTTTAGCAGTAAGCTATAGAATCTTCTTCCATGCTACCATGAACTCTAATACATACAATGATAGGCTCTAATGTTATTCTTAGCATATTGCTTTCAGAATTTTGTTAATGCCTTTCACAATAAATAAATGGTTGTCAAATTGAATTAAGCCCACTGAGTAGATGAGTTGCTTTGTTTTGCTTTATTTAGAAGTGGAAATTAAATTCTAAATTGATTGGCATCTGTGATGTTGGTTTAAGGACAGAAGGCTTAAATTTAAAGTTTATGCCTTTATTCTGCCATTTTTATAGCGTCTGAATTAGGACAGTTTACTTAAATTTCCTTTTTCTCATCTATAAAATAAAGCAAAAAATAACTGCTTCAGAGAATTTTGTTAGGTTTAAATCATATCACATTGAAGCCTACCTAACATGGTATCTGGTACAAGAAAACTGTTCAACATACTAAAAACAAATAGTGCTTAGGTGTGTCTTAAGGCTATTTTAAAGAGGCCTTATAGAATCATAAAAATTAGAGGGGAAATCAGAGTTCAAGCTCAGCCTCCCTTTAGGAATTTAGTATTTTGTCTAGCATCCCCATCAAGTATTCATTTCTCAGTGCCTATGGATAAGGCACTTGGTGGATTTTAAGAAAGTCCCGGAGTTGACGGAGGCATAGATGCCCTTCTCAAGGGAGGAACAGGGAGTCCTGGCGTGCCTCAGTCCATGGGGCCACAGAGCCAGACACAGCTGGGTGGCTGGACAGCAGCAGCTGTCTTCTCAGGAAGGCTGTTTATGGCAGGCTTTAGTGAGGAGGTGGCAGTGGAGCTGGGTCGTGAAGGATGAGTAGAGTGTGAATGCTTACAGGAGTTTCTGACTGCAGGAGCAAGTGGAACAAAGGAGAGAAAGTACAGAGCCAGCTCAGAAAATCGGGAGTGTGAGTAATTCCATTTTACTGGAGTTAAGGAAAGGCAAAGGAATAGGGAAAGGTCAGGTTGGAAGAGAAAGTTACAGCCAGACAGCAGCAGTCCTGGACGCGGTGCTGCAGCTAACTTCCTGGTACACATCAGATGGCATATGATGAGAAAGTTTTAACTGTGAATGCTGTAATTGGAATCATTCCTTTTTTTTTAAAGTATGTAATAATTTTAAAATAGTACTTACTATTAACTTGAAATATGTCTCCTTGTTGTAACTTTTATCTCTCTTCTAGTTCATTTTCTGTAGCCTAATAGAGGCAATCCCTTTCTTTTCCCTCACATCAAATCAGACACATGTCAGTTTTACCTCTAAAAAACATGTTTAATTTATCCCTGTATTTTCTATCCGAGTTTAAGCTACCACTATCTAGATTACTGTGATGCATGGCTCAGAGTCAGCCAATAAATTTCCATTCTTGCTGTCCTGTTAAGAGTATTCTTCAAAACCTTCCGCAGACCTCCATTCTTAAAAAACACAGAGAGTATCTTGTAAACCATGTCACTGTGCTTGACCCTTATCATCTTAGTGAAGCTAAGGAAAGGTAAGAATCAGTCCGCTGATTCTTACTTTCCTGTTCTAGCCAAGGCAAGAATCACTCAGGTAATGTCATTGCTGATGCATTACCTTGAGGTGGTGAGCACTAGGAATGTCTGTTAAAATCAGGGCAGAGGAGAGACTGTAAACCACAGTGACCAGAGTGTGGAGTAGAGGAAGAGCTGTGGGAGAGGGCACACTGCTGTGGCAACACAGGGGTGGCGGCTGCTCTAAGCAAGTCAGCTGAGAGCATTGTGGGGTTTCTTTCTTTCTAATTTAAATGTATTAATTTTTTGGCTGTGCTGGGGCTTCGTTGCTGCACACGGGCTTTCTCTAGTTGCAGCAGGCGAGGCTACTCTTCTTTGTGGCGGCCTGGCTTTGGTGGCTTCTCTTGTTGTGGAGTGCAGACCCTTGGCACACGGGCTGCGGTGGTTGCAGCTCGTGGACTCTGGAGCTCAGCCTCAGCAGCTGTAGCTCGTGGGCTTAGCTGCTCTGTGGCACGTGGCATTCTTGCCGGACCAGAAACCAAATCCGTGTCGCCTGCATTGGTAGGTAGAGTTCTTACCCACTGTACCACCAAGGACGTCCTAGACCTTGTTTTTCTGGATTGAAATTGTTTATTTTAAAACGTACTCTCAAAGACTTCTGACACTATAATAGATTATTCAGAGAAATTCTACAAAAATCCTACAAATGCCTGTAACATTCCTTTACATGTTTTCTGTGCAAGCCAAAGGATATGTGAGGGATTTCCACAGAATCCATGGAGAAGAAAATGCATAGTCACCAAGCTCACCCTGGCGCTGCCTTAAGGGCCTTTGTCCAAACCATCCTCCAGATCCTTGTGATTTCATGTCTGTTCTAGACAGAAGAGTAGACTTTTCAGGGTGGAGAAATGGAGCTGAGATCCCTGCATAAAGCTTGGAACTCTTACTAAAGGCCTACACCCTAAGCAACATTCAAACAACTAAGACCATGGCATCTGGTCCCATCTCTTCAGGGCAAATAGAAGGGGAAAGGTGGAGGCAGGTACAGACTTTATTTTCTGGGCTCCCAAATCACTGCAGACAGTGACAGCGGCCTTAGAATTAAAAGACACTTGCTCCTGGGAAGGAAAGTTAAGACAAACTTAGACAATGTATTAAAAAGCAGAGACCTTAATTTGCTGACAAAGGTCTGTATAGTCAAAGCTATGGTTTTCTCAGTAGTCAGGTACAGACGTGAGAATTGGATCATAAAAAAGGCTGAGCACTGAAAAATCAATGCTTTCCAATTGTGGTGCTGGAGAAGACTTTTGAGAGTCCCTTGGACTGCATGGAAATGAAGCCAATCAATCAGTCCTAAAGGAAATCAACCCTGAGTATTCATCAAAAGGTGAAGCTCCAATACTTTGGCCACCTGATATGAAGAGCCAACTCATTGGAAAAGACCCTGATGCAGGGAAAGATTAAAGACAAAAGGAGGAGGGGACTACAGAGAAGAAGATGGTTAGATCACGTCACCGACTAAATGAATATGAGTTTGAGCAAACTCCGGGAGATAGTGGAGGACAGAGGAGTCTGGCATGCTGCAGTACATGAGGTCACAAAAGGTCAGACACAACTTAGCGACTGAACAGCAACAGCAGTAACAACCCATACATGGCAAAGGACAGGCCAGGAAAATTCCACCACCAGCAGAGTCCTACACCAAAGGCGCGTCTCTCTTCACACCTATGTACAAATCTTCCTGAGAATTTATAACCTTAGCTCTTTTTAAATACAAATTTGAAGTTCAAATTTATACTACCTGTGTGATCTGGGAAACCCAAAGCCAAGAAATGAAAGTGCTCCCAAGGTATAAATGCCTCAGGTTGGACAGAAGCAAATGTATGACTTTTCTGAAGGAATGTACATTCAACCCATGCTTTCGAGACTTCTCCAGATTAGTTTTCTTAATATGAGTGTATACCCCAAAATTACAGAACATCGGAAGAAACAAGACAACCAGCAATTGAAGCAGATTCCCTGCTGCCTCCCACAGACTTGAAGGAAGTTGACTGATTAAACTCAGGTTTATTATTCAAATTAGTTTTAAATGTTTTAGTAATAAAAGGGGATTGAATCATGAGCAGGTAACCAGCTGTGAAAATCACTAAGCAGATTTGGCAAAGAGGTAATCTAGAAAGAAAAAAATAAGAAATGCAATGAACAAGTTAAATAGTAGATAAGGTACTTTTTGAAGAGTGAGTTAATGACAGATGTAAAGAAATTAAGCAGCTGAAGTAATGAAGATATGAAAGAGAAGTTAAGAGATATGGAGAATAGATTGAGAAAGTTTAAATTGAATTGAATTGTAGTCAGGAAGCAACACTTAGAACTGGACATGGGAAAACAGGCTGGTTCTGAATAGGAAAAGGAGTACGCCAAGGCTGTGTATTGTCACCCTGCTTATTTAGCTTATATGCAAAGTACATCATGAGAAACGCTGGGCTGAAAGAAGCACAAGCTGGAATCAAGATTGCCAGGAGAAATGTCATTAACCTCAGATACGCAGATGACACCACCTTTACGGCAGAAAGTGAAGAAGAACTTAAGAGCCTCTTGATGAAAGTGAAAGAGGAGAGTGAAAAAGTTGGCTTAAAGCTCAACATTCAGAAAACTAAGATCATGACATCCAGTTCCATCCCTTCATGGCAAATAGATGGGGAAACAGTGGCTGACTTTATTTTGGGGGGCTCCAAAATCACTGCAGATGTTGATTGCAGCCATTAAATTAAAAGACGCTTATTCCTTGGAAGGATAGTTATGACCAACTTGCTGCTGCTGCCCCCGCCACTAAGTCACTTCAGTCGTGTCCCACTCTGTGCGACCCCATAGACAGCAGCCCGCCAGGCTCCCCCGTCCTTGAGATTCTCCAGGCAAGAACACTGGAGTGGGTTGCCATTTCCTTCTCCAATGCATGAAAGTGGAAAGTGAAAGGGAAGTCGCTCAGTCATGTCCGACTTGGCAACCCCATGGACTGTAGCCCACCAGACTCCTTCATCCACGGGATTTTCCAGGCAAGAGTAATGGAGATGACCAACCTAGTCAGCATATTAAAAAGCAGAGACATTACTTTGTCAACAAAGGTCTGTCTAGTCAAGGTTGTGGTCTTTCCATTAGTCACATATAGATGTGGGAGTTGGACTATAGAGAAAGTTGAGCACTGAAGGATTGATGTTTTTGAACTGTGGTGTTGGAGAAGACTCTTGAGAGTCTCTTGGACTGTAAGGAGATCCAACCAGTCCATCCTAAAGGACATCAGGCCTGGGTGTTCAATGGAAGGGCTCATGTTGATGCTGAAACTCCAATACTTTGGGCACCTGATGTGAAGAGCTGATTCATTGGAAAAGACTCTGATGCTGGAAAAGATTGAAGGTGTGAAGAGAAGGGGACAACAGAGGATGAGATGGTTGGATGGCATCACCGACTCAATGCACATGAGTTTGGGTAAACTCCAGGAGTGGTGATGGACAGGGAGGCCTGGCATGCTGCAGTCCATGGGGTCGCAGAGTCAGACATGACTGAGCAACTGAACTGAACTGAACTGAGTCTCCTCTGTGGCCCTGACTTTTAAAAAGAAATATTTGGTAAACAAAATATTTTAACTGTTGTGTTTCAGATTTGCTATCAGGAGAATATTTTGAGTAGGGTTTTGCTAGGAGGGCTGCTTTTGTTCAAAATCAGTAAATGATTTATCTGAACACATATTTCTGTCTTTTTCGGAAATAACTTCTTTCAAGGAGTTTGCTGTATCATGGACTTAAGCTGCTATCCCTGATCTGATACATACTGACTTCCTAGTTTCCTTTCATTCACTTAAGAAATACTTCTGAGTACCGTTCTCACTCTACTATGCACTAAGGTTGCTGTTGTGAATAAGACAGACTGAAAAAATACCTGTGCCCAGAAAGCTTGCCTTTTTTATTTTGTTCAGTCGCTCAGTTGTGTCCAACTCTTTGTCAACCCACGGACTGCAGCACGCCAAGCTTCCCTGTCCATCACCAAGTCCCCGAACTTGCTCAAACTCATGTCCATTGAGTCGGTGATGCTATCTAACCATCTCATCCTCTGTTGCCCCCTACTCCTTTTGCTTTCAATCTTTCCCAGCATCGGGGTGTTTTGTGATGAATCAGCTCTTCTCATCAGGTGGCCAAAGTATTGGAGCTTCAGCATCAGTCCTTTTGAAAGGACTATTCAGGGTTGATTTCTTTTAGGGTTGATTGGTTTGATCTCCTTGCAGCGCAGGGGACTCTCAAGAGTCTTCACCAGCACCCTGATTTGAAAGCATCAATTCTTCACCACTCAGCCTTCTTTATGGTCCAACTCTCACATCTCTACATGACCACTGGAAAAACCATAGCTTTAACTATACTGACTTTTGTCAGTGAAGTGAGGTCTCTGCTTTTTAATACATTGTCTAGGTTTGTCATAGCTTTTCTTCCAAGGAGCAGGCATCTTTTAATTTCATTGCGGCAGTCACTGTCCACAGTGATTTTGAAACCCAGGAAAATAAAATCTGCCACTGTTTCGTCTCCTCCATCCATTTGCCATGAAGTGATGGGACTGGACACCATGATATTCATTTCTTCAATGTTGATTTTTTAAGCCAGCTTTTAGTTCTTCTTCACTTTATGCCATTAGAGTGGTATCATCTGCACATCTGAGGAATCTTGATTTCAGCTTTTGATTTGTCCAGTCCACATTTCGCATGATGTGCTCTGCTTGTAAGTTAAATAAGCAGGGTAACAATATGCAGCCTTGTTGTGCTCCTTTCCCAATTTGGAACCGTTGCTCCATGCCCAGTTCTAACTGTTGCTTCCTGACCTACATCCAAGTTTCCCAGGAGACGGATAAGGTGGTCTGGTATTCCCATCTCTTTAAGTATTTTCCACAGTTTGTTGTTATCCCTATAGTCAAAGGCTTTAGCGTAGTCAGTGAAACAGAAGTAGATGTTTTTTTTGGAATTCCCTTGCTGTCTCTATGATCTAACGAATGTTGGCAGTTTGGTCTCTGGTTCCTCTCCCTTTTCTCAGCCCAGCCTGTACATCTGGAAATTCTTGGTTCACGTATTCCTGAAGCCTAGCTGGAAGGATTTTGAGTATTACCTTTCTAGCATGTGAAATGAGTGCAATTGTATGGTAGTTTGCACATTCTTTGACATTGCCCTTCTTTGGAATGAAAGCTGACCTTTTTCAGTCCTTTGGTGACTACTGAATTTTCTGAATTTGCTGGCGTTGGAGTGCAGCACTTTAACAGCATCACCCTATTTTAGAATTTTAAATAGCTCATCTAGAATTCCATCACTCCCACCAGCTTTGTTCCTACTAATGCTTACTTGGCTTCACACTCCAGGATGTCTGGCTCTCAGGTGAGTGATCATACCATTGTGGTTATCCAGTTCATTAAGACCTTTTCTTTTTAGTTCTTCTGTGTATTCTTGCCATCTCTTCTTAATCACTTCTGTTTCTGTTAGGTCCTTACCATTTCTGCCCTTTATTGTGGCTGTCTTTGCATGAAACATGCCCTTGTCTTTTAATGGAGTAAGTTAAAATTATCAGAACATAGAACAAAATGGCGTGACATGATAGTCATGGATTGGTACAGGGAGGGAGAAATATTCTTTAGATTGCATGGTCAGGGAAGGCTTCTTTGAGGATATGACTTTCAGTCCAAGACTGGAATAGCAAAGAAAAAGAAGCTACCTGGGCAGAAGCATCCTATATTGAAGAAAAAGAAATTGCAAAGGCTGTAAGGCTGATGACCTTGGTATATATCCCTGTGGTGGTATGTGCACTTTTTTTATTTTAATTTTTTTATAGCCATGACACATTGCAAGATCTTAATTCCTATCAGGGCTTGAACCTATGCTCTCGATTGTGAAAGTGCCAAGTCCTAACCATTAGACTGTCACGGAATTCTCAGTATATGCACTTCCTCAGTTATGAATGTGCCGAGTCCTAACCATGAGACTGTCGTCGAATCCACGGTGTACACACTTCAGTTCACTTCAGTCATTCAGCTGTGTCCAACCCTTTGCGACCCCATGGACTGCAGTACACCAGGCTTCCCTGTCCATTGCCAACTCCCAGAGCTTGCTCAAACTCATGTCCATCAAGTCAGTGATGCCATCCAACTATTTCATCCTCTGTCGTCCTCTTCTCCTCCTGCCCTCAATCTTTCCCAGCATCAGGGTCTTTTCCAGTGGGTCAGTTTTTCGCATCAGGTGGCCAGAGTATTGGAGTTTCAACTTCAGCATCAGTCCTTCCAGTGAACATTCAGGACTGGTTTCCTTTACAGTTGACTGGCTTGATCTTGCAGTCCCAAGGACTCTCAAGAGTTTTCTCCAACACCACAGTTCAAGTGCATCAATTCTTCAGCACTCGGCTTTCTTTATAGTCTAACTCTCACATCCATACATGACTCCTGAAAAAACTATAGCTTTGATTAGACGGACCTTTGTAGGCAAAGTAATGTCTCTGCTTTTTAATAAGCTGTCTAGGTTGGTCATAAGTTTTCTTTGAAGGAGCAAGCGTCTTTTAATTTCATGGCTGAGTCACTATCTCAGCCCAAGATTTTGGAGCCCAAGAAAATAAAATCCCTCACTGTTTCCATTGTTTCCCCATCTATTTGCCATGAAGTGATGGCACTGGATGCCATGATCTTTGTTTTTTGAATGTTGAGTTTTACGGCAACTTTTTCACCCTGCTCTTTCACTTTCATCAAGAGGCTCTTTAGTTCCTCTTCACTTTCTGCTCTTTAGTTCCTCTTCACTAAGGGTGGTGTCATCTGCCTATCTGAGGTTATTGATATTTGTCTCAGCAGTCTTCAGTCCAGCTTGTGCTTCATACAGCCAGGCAGTTTACATGATGTACTCTTCATGTAAGTTAAATAAGTAGGGTGATGCTATACATCCTTGACGTACTCCTTTCCCAATTGGAAACCAATCCGTTGTTCCATGTCTGGTTCTAACTTTTGCTTCTTGACCTGCATACAGATTTCTCAGGAGGCAAGTAAGGTGGTCTGCTAGTCGTATGTCTTGAAGGATTTTCCAGTTTGTTGTGATCTATATAGTCAAAGGCTTTGGCGTAGTCAATAAAGTGGAAGTAGATGCTTTTCTGGAATTCTCTTACNTTGAAGGAAGTTGACTGATTAAACTCAGGTTTATTATTCAAATTAGTTTTAAATGTTTTAGTAATAAAAGGGGATTGAATCATGAGCAGGTAACCAGCTGTGAAAATCACTAAGCAGATTTGGCAAAGAGGTAATCTAGAAAGAAAAAAATAAGAAATGCAATGAACAAGTTAAATAGTAGATAAGGTACTTTTTGAAGAGTGAGTTAATGACAGATGTAAAGAAATTAAGCAGCTGAAGTAATGAAGATATGAAAGAGAAGTTAAGAGATATGGAGAATAGATTGAGAAAGTTTAAATTGAATTGAATTGTAGTCAGGAAGCAACACTTAGAACTGGACATGGGAAAACAGGCTGGTTCTGAATAGGAAAAGGAGTACGCCAAGGCTGTGTATTGTCACCCTGCTTATTTAGCTTATATGCAAAGTACATCATGAGAAACGCTGGGCTGAAAGAAGCACAAGCTGGAATCAAGATTGCCAGGAGAAATGTCATTAACCTCAGATACGCAGATGACACCACCTTTACGGCAGAAAGTGAAGAAGAACTTAAGAGCCTCTTGATGAAAGTGAAAGAGGAGAGTGAAAAAGTTGGCTTAAAGCTCAACATTCAGAAAACTAAGATCATGACATCCAGTTCCATCCCTTCATGGCAAATAGATGGGGAAACAGTGGCTGACTTTATTTTGGGGGGCTCCAAAATCACTGCAGATGTTGATTGCAGCCATTAAATTAAAAGACGCTTATTCCTTGGAAGGATAGTTATGACCAACTTGCTGCTGCTGCCCCCGCCACTAAGTCACTTCAGTCGTGTCCCACTCTGTGCGACCCCATAGACAGCAGCCCGCCAGGCTCCCCCGTCCTTGAGATTCTCCAGGCAAGAACACTGGAGTGGGTTGCCATTTCCTTCTCCAATGCATGAAAGTGGAAAGTGAAAGGGAAGTCGCTCAGTCATGTCCGACTTGGCAACCCCATGGACTGTAGCCCACCAGACTCCTTCATCCACGGGATTTTCCAGGCAAGAGTAATGGAGATGACCAACCTAGTCAGCATATTAAAAAGCAGAGACATTACTTTGTCAACAAAGGTCTGTCTAGTCAAGGTTGTGGTCTTTCCATTAGTCACATATAGATGTGGGAGTTGGACTATAGAGAAAGTTGAGCACTGAAGGATTGATGTTTTTGAACTGTGGTGTTGGAGAAGACTCTTGAGAGTCTCTTGGACTGTAAGGAGATCCAACCAGTCCATCCTAAAGGACATCAGGCCTGGGTGTTCAATGGAAGGGCTCATGTTGATGCTGAAACTCCAATACTTTGGGCACCTGATGTGAAGAGCTGATTCATTGGAAAAGACTCTGATGCTGGAAAAGATTGAAGGTGTGAAGAGAAGGGGACAACAGAGGATGAGATGGTTGGATGGCATCACCGACTCAATGCACATGAGTTTGGGTAAACTCCAGGAGTGGTGATGGACAGGGAGGCCTGGCATGCTGCAGTCCATGGGGTCGCAGAGTCAGACATGACTGAGCAACTGAACTGAACTGAACTGAGTCTCCTCTGTGGCCCTGACTTTTAAAAAGAAATATTTGGTAAACAAAATATTTTAACTGTTGTGTTTCAGATTTGCTATCAGGAGAATATTTTGAGTAGGGTTTTGCTAGGAGGGCTGCTTTTGTTCAAAATCAGTAAATGATTTATCTGAACACATATTTCTGTCTTTTTCGGAAATAACTTCTTTCAAGGAGTTTGCTGTATCATGGACTTAAGCTGCTATCCCTGATCTGATACATACTGACTTCCTAGTTTCCTTTCATTCACTTAAGAAATACTTCTGAGTACCGTTCTCACTCTACTATGCACTAAGGTTGCTGTTGTGAATAAGACAGACTGAAAAAATACCTGTGCCCAGAAAGCTTGCCTTTTTTATTTTGTTCAGTCGCTCAGTTGTGTCCAACTCTTTGTCAACCCACGGACTGCAGCACGCCAAGCTTCCCTGTCCATCACCAAGTCCCCGAACTTGCTCAAACTCATGTCCATTGAGTCGGTGATGCTATCTAACCATCTCATCCTCTGTTGCCCCCTACTCCTTTTGCTTTCAATCTTTCCCAGCATCGGGGTGTTTTGTGATGAATCAGCTCTTCTCATCAGGTGGCCAAAGTATTGGAGCTTCAGCATCAGTCCTTTTGAAAGGACTATTCAGGGTTGATTTCTTTTAGGGTTGATTGGTTTGATCTCCTTGCAGCGCAGGGGACTCTCAAGAGTCTTCACCAGCACCCTGATTTGAAAGCATCAATTCTTCACCACTCAGCCTTCTTTATGGTCCAACTCTCACATCTCTACATGACCACTGGAAAAACCATAGCTTTAACTATACTGACTTTTGTCAGTGAAGTGAGGTCTCTGCTTTTTAATACATTGTCTAGGTTTGTCATAGCTTTTCTTCCAAGGAGCAGGCATCTTTTAATTTCATTGCGGCAGTCACTGTCCACAGTGATTTTGAAACCCAGGAAAATAAAATCTGCCACTGTTTCGTCTCCTCCATCCATTTGCCATGAAGTGATGGGACTGGACACCATGATATTCATTTCTTCAATGTTGATTTTTTAAGCCAGCTTTTAGTTCTTCTTCACTTTATGCCATTAGAGTGGTATCATCTGCACATCTGAGGAATCTTGATTTCAGCTTTTGATTTGTCCAGTCCACATTTCGCATGATGTGCTCTGCTTGTAAGTTAAATAAGCAGGGTAACAATATGCAGCCTTGTTGTGCTCCTTTCCCAATTTGGAACCGTTGCTCCATGCCCAGTTCTAACTGTTGCTTCCTGACCTACATCCAAGTTTCCCAGGAGACGGATAAGGTGGTCTGGTATTCCCATCTCTTTAAGTATTTTCCACAGTTTGTTGTTATCCCTATAGTCAAAGGCTTTAGCGTAGTCAGTGAAACAGAAGTAGATGTTTTTTTTGGAATTCCCTTGCTGTCTCTATGATCTAACGAATGTTGGCAGTTTGGTCTCTGGTTCCTCTCCCTTTTCTCAGCCCAGCCTGTACATCTGGAAATTCTTGGTTCACGTATTCCTGAAGCCTAGCTGGAAGGATTTTGAGTATTACCTTTCTAGCATGTGAAATGAGTGCAATTGTATGGTAGTTTGCACATTCTTTGACATTGCCCTTCTTTGGAATGAAAGCTGACCTTTTTCAGTCCTTTGGTGACTACTGAATTTTCTGAATTTGCTGGCGTTGGAGTGCAGCACTTTAACAGCATCACCCTATTTTAGAATTTTAAATAGCTCATCTAGAATTCCATCACTCCCACCAGCTTTGTTCCTACTAATGCTTACTTGGCTTCACACTCCAGGATGTCTGGCTCTCAGGTGAGTGATCATACCATTGTGGTTATCCAGTTCATTAAGACCTTTTCTTTTTAGTTCTTCTGTGTATTCTTGCCATCTCTTCTTAATCACTTCTGTTTCTGTTAGGTCCTTACCATTTCTGCCCTTTATTGTGGCTGTCTTTGCATGAAACATGCCCTTGTCTTTTAATGGAGTAAGTTAAAATTATCAGAACATAGAACAAAATGGCGTGACATGATAGTCATGGATTGGTACAGGGAGGGAGAAATATTCTTTAGATTGCATGGTCAGGGAAGGCTTCTTTGAGGATATGACTTTCAGTCCAAGACTGGAATAGCAAAGAAAAAGAAGCTACCTGGGCAGAAGCATCCTATATTGAAGAAAAAGAAATTGCAAAGGCTGTAAGGCTGATGACCTTGGTATATATCCCTGTGGTGGTATGTGCACTTTTTTTATTTTAATTTTTTTATAGCCATGACACATTGCAAGATCTTAATTCCTATCAGGGCTTGAACCTATGCTCTCGATTGTGAAAGTGCCAAGTCCTAACCATTAGACTGTCACGGAATTCTCAGTATATGCACTTCCTCAGTTATGAATGTGCCGAGTCCTAACCATGAGACTGTCGTCGAATCCACGGTGTACACACTTCAGTTCACTTCAGTCATTCAGCTGTGTCCAACCCTTTGCGACCCCATGGACTGCAGTACACCAGGCTTCCCTGTCCATTGCCAACTCCCAGAGCTTGCTCAAACTCATGTCCATCAAGTCAGTGATGCCATCCAACTATTTCATCCTCTGTCGTCCTCTTCTCCTCCTGCCCTCAATCTTTCCCAGCATCAGGGTCTTTTCCAGTGGGTCAGTTTTTCGCATCAGGTGGCCAGAGTATTGGAGTTTCAACTTCAGCATCAGTCCTTCCAGTGAACATTCAGGACTGGTTTCCTTTACAGTTGACTGGCTTGATCTTGCAGTCCCAAGGACTCTCAAGAGTTTTCTCCAACACCACAGTTCAAGTGCATCAATTCTTCAGCACTCGGCTTTCTTTATAGTCTAACTCTCACATCCATACATGACTCCTGAAAAAACTATAGCTTTGATTAGACGGACCTTTGTAGGCAAAGTAATGTCTCTGCTTTTTAATAAGCTGTCTAGGTTGGTCATAAGTTTTCTTTGAAGGAGCAAGCGTCTTTTAATTTCATGGCTGAGTCACTATCTCAGCCCAAGATTTTGGAGCCCAAGAAAATAAAATCCCTCACTGTTTCCATTGTTTCCCCATCTATTTGCCATGAAGTGATGGCACTGGATGCCATGATCTTTGTTTTTTGAATGTTGAGTTTTACGGCAACTTTTTCACCCTGCTCTTTCACTTTCATCAAGAGGCTCTTTAGTTCCTCTTCACTTTCTGCTCTTTAGTTCCTCTTCACTAAGGGTGGTGTCATCTGCCTATCTGAGGTTATTGATATTTGTCTCAGCAGTCTTCAGTCCAGCTTGTGCTTCATACAGCCAGGCAGTTTACATGATGTACTCTTCATGTAAGTTAAATAAGTAGGGTGATGCTATACATCCTTGACGTACTCCTTTCCCAATTGGAAACCAATCCGTTGTTCCATGTCTGGTTCTAACTTTTGCTTCTTGACCTGCATACAGATTTCTCAGGAGGCAAGTAAGGTGGTCTGCTAGTCGTATGTCTTGAAGGATTTTCCAGTTTGTTGTGATCTATATAGTCAAAGGCTTTGGCGTAGTCAATAAAGTGGAAGTAGATGCTTTTCTGGAATTCTCTTACTTTTTCTATGATCCACCGGATATTGGCAATTTGATCTCTGGTTCCTCTGCCTTTTCTAAATCCAGCTTGAACATCTGGAAGTTCATGGTTCACATACTGTTGAAGCTTAGAGAATTTTGAGCATTACTTTACTAGGGTGTGAGATGGGTGCAATTGTGTGGTAGTTTGAGCATTCTTTGGCATTGCCTTTCTTTGGGACTGGAATGAAAATGGACCTTTTCCAGTCCTCTGGATGCTGCTGAGTTTTCCAAACTTGCTGACATATTGAGTGTAGCACTTCCAGAGCATCATCTTTTAGGATTTGAAATAGCTCAACTGGAATTCCATCACCTCCAGTAGCTTTGTTCATAGTGATGCTTCCTAATGCCTACTTGACTTTGCATTCCAGGATGTCTAGCTTTAGGTGAGTGATCACACCATCGTGATTATCTGGGTCATGAAGATCTTTTTTGTGTCGTTCTTCTGTGTATTCTTGCCACCTCTTAATAACTTCTGCTTCTGTTAGGTCCATACCATTCTGTCATTTATTGTGCCCATCTTTGCATGAAATATTCCCTTAGTATCTCTGTGATTTTCTTGAAGAGATCTCTAGTCTTTTCCATTCTGTTGTTTTCTTCTATTTCTTTGCATTGGTCGCTGAGGAAGGCTTTTTCATCTCTCCGTGCTATTCTTTAGAACTCTACATTCAAAGGGGTATTTCTTCCCTTTCCTCGTTTTCCTTTTGCTTCTCTCCTTTTCTCAGCTATTTGTAAGGCCTCCCCAGACAGCCAGTTTGCCTTTTTGCATTGCTTTTCTTGGGGATGGCTTAGATCACTGCCTCCTGTATTAGGTTAGGAACATCCGTCCATAGCTCTTCAGGCACTCTGTCTATCAGATCTGATCCCTTAAATCTGTTTGTCACTTCCACTGTATAATCGTAAGGGGTTTTATTTAGGGCGTACCTGAATGGTCTAGTGGTTTTCCCTGCTTACTTCAGTTTTAGTCTGAATTTGGTAATATGGAGTTCATGATTTGAGCCACAGTGAGCTTCTGATCTTATTTTTGCTGACTTTATAGAGGTTCTGCATCTTTAGCTGCAAAGAATATAAACAGTCTGATTTCACTATTGACCAACTGGTGATGTCCATGTGTAGAGTAGTCTCTTGTGTTGTTGGAAAAGGGTATTTGCTATAACTAGTACATTCTCTTGGCAAAACTCTGTTAGCCTATGCCCTGCTTCATTTTTTACTCCAACGCCAAACTTGCCTGTTACTCCAGGTAGCTCTTGACCTCATACTTTTGCATTCCAGTCCCCTATGATGAAAAGACATCTTTTTTGGGTATTAGTTCCTGAAAGTCTTGTAGGTCTTCATAGAGCCGTTGAATTTCAGTGTTTTCAGCTTTACTGGTTGGGGCATAGACATGGATTGCTGTGATATTGAATGGTTTGCCTTGGAAACAAACAGATCATTCTGTCATTTTTGAGATTGCACCCAGGTACTGCATATCAGATTCTTTTGTTGACTATGAGGGCTACTCCATTTCTTCTAAGGGATTCTTGCTCACAGTAGATACAATGATCATTTGAATTAAATTCACCGATTCCAGTCCGTTTTAGTTCACTGATTCTTAAAATATCGATTTACTCTTGCCATCTTTCGTTGATTTACTTTGATTCATGGACCTAACATTCCAGGTTCTATGCAGTATCGCTCTTTACAGCATCAGACTTTACTTCCATCACTAATCACATCCACAGCTGGGTGCTGTGTTCGCTTTGGCTCTGTCTCTTCCTTCTTTCTGGAGTTATTTCTCCACTCTTCCCCAGCAGCACATTGGGCATCTACTGACCTGGAGAGTTCATCTTTCAGTGTCCTGTCCTTTTGCCTTTTCATACTGTTCATAGGGTTCTCCAGGCGAGAGCACTGAAGTATTACTGAACATTGAGGAATACTGAGCCAGACCTGCGTTTGAGTCTCCTGCGGAGATACGACTGGCCTGCCACACGGGCAGGGGCTCTGGGTGCAGTTCCCTGGTCACACAGCCTGTGGCATAAGCCCTGCTGGAGCAGGTCGCCATTAACCCCACCACAGAGCTACCGAGCAGATGACCCACAAACTGCAGAGGCATGCCTTTAGAGAGTATATTTATGTGGTAGCTTAACATGGCCTTACATTTTGTGGAAATTTATTTTAATGTTATGATGGTGTGAAAAGCACACCAGATTGTCATCACTTAAGTTTCTTTCACTGACTTGGGTAAGGTAAATTACCCTGATTTTTGCCCTATCCTGTATTCAGCCTGTGAAACTAAAACATTGCTGACTTATAAATCTAGATTTTTCATACAGGAGACAAGTGATTGGTGGTGGTGGTTCTGTCGCTCAGTTGCATTTGACTCTTCATGACCCCATGGACTACAGCATGCCAGCTTTCCCGATCCTTCAGCATCTCCTGGAGCTTGCTCAGACTCATGTCTGTTGAGTCAGGGATGCCATCCAACCAGTTCATCCTCTGTCGTCCCCTTCTCCTCCTGCCTTCTATCTTTCCCAGCATCAGGGTCTCTTGTAATGAGTAAGCTCTTCGCATCAGGTGGCCAAAGTAATGGAGTTTTAGCTTCATTATCAGTCCTTCCAATGAATATTCAGGGTTGATTTCCTTTAGGATTGACTGGTCTCATCTTGTAGTCCAAGGGACTCTCAAGAGTCTTCTTCAGCACCACAGTTCAGAAGCATCAATTCTTTGGCACTCAGCTTTCTTTGTAGTCCAACTCTCACATCCATACATGACTACTGGAAAAACCATAGCTTTGACTAGATGGATCTTGGCTGGCAAAGTGATGTCTCTGCTTTTAATACACTCTCTAGATTTGTCATAACTTTCCTTCCAAGGAGCAAGCATCTTTTAATTTAATGGCTGCAGTCACCATCTGCAGTGATTTTGAAGCCCAAGAAAATAAAGTCTGTCACTTTTTATGCTGTTTCTTCATCTATTTGCCAAGAAGTGATGGGACCAGATGCCATCATCTTAGTTTTTTGAATGTTGAGTTTTAAGCCAACTTTTTCACTTTCCGCTTTCACCTTCAAGGGGCTCTGCAGTTCCTCTTTGGTTTCTGCCATAAGGGTGGTGTCATCTGCACATCTGAGGTATTGATATTTCTCCTGGCAGTCTTGATTCCGGCTTGTGCTTCATTCAGCATGGGATTTCACATAATGTACTCTGTGTATAAGTTAAATAAGCAGGAGGCAAGAGATAATGGCAAAGGATCATAGCATCTTAGATATGAAACCTGAAAGGTAATATTAAGAACCCCAAATGATGTTACAGAATTTAAACATTTTATCTATTTTTTAGAATAAATGTTATTACATAAATACCTAGTTATTTATAGGTTTTCAACATTAGTAAAGAATCTTAAAATTTTATGAAAATTACCTTTTCTCTTTGTATTAAAATATGTGTTTGATCCCTTTTAAAAGTAAAAACATTTCTTAGCCTTTACTTACAGATTTCCAATCTCCTAGAATCCCAGGGACTGTGGAGCCTGATGGGCTGCCGTCTGTGGGGTCGCACAGAGTCGGACACGACTAAAGCGACTTAGCAGCAGCAGCAGCAGCTTTTCATTCTGATTGTTTTCAGTCTGGTAGCTTTTCATGTCTGATCTTTCTGGCTTCATGGAGCAGAGTACAGAGCCCTGTACATAGTGACCATTTTTTTTGTTATTTCTGACTGTGCTGGGTTTGTTGCTTTGCTCAGGCTTTTCTCTTGTTAGGCAGATGGAGGCTGCTCTCTAGCTGTGTAGTGCTGACTTTGTCTTTGTGATGGCTTGTCTTGTTTTGGAGTACAGGCTGTAGGTTTTCAGGCTTCAGTACTTCCAGCACACAGGGCTGGTAACTGAAGCGCCCTTGCTCAGTAAGTGAGGTGCACAGACTTAGTTACTCCGAGACTTGTGGAATCTTCCTGGACTAGGGGTCAAACCAGTGTCCCCTGCATTGGCAGATGGATTCTTATCCACTGCACCACCAAGGAAGTCCATAATTTCTTAAATTTTTTTTTTTGAGTGGACAAATTAGATGAATATGTATAAACATTATTTTAAAGTGATCTCTAGAGAGTAATGATTAGTAGCCAGTATAATTAAAATGATTAACATTATATTGATTACTTTTAAAAAAGTGATTTTGTAAAACTCTTGTTAGAAAATATTTTTGCATTTCTAAAAGAGAAGGTGGTCAATGTGAAGAACACTTATATGTCCCCAAAATCAGAAAATGGATCTGAATTTCAGCTGTGCCATCATTCACAAGAGTATGCCAAAATAAATCATGCAGCCTTGCACACAGTTTCCTAGTATGTACAATGAAGGCATTAGATTGATTATTGTTAACATTTCTCTTGTTCTAAAACTTTGCAGTTTTCATCCTTTGTTGTTTGTAAGAACCAGGAGAGATAAAGTTTACCTTTATGTTAGATTCAATTATATATCTAGTGATAGAGGATAGTACTACTTAAACTATTCTTGTTAAATGATAAAGGAAAACCTTGAAAATGTTCAATGGTAGTATGTACAAGCTGATTATGTTAAGATCAATTGTGCCACTTTTATTTTCTTTAATGGCCTGTACTTTCTATATTCCGAATTTTTCTCTAAGTATTAAGATTTTACTACAAAAGAATGGTATGTTTATAAGGGGCTCAACCGAAATGGTGAAATGTTCGGAGGTTTATGCAGTGGTCTACAATATGATACTGTTTTTGTTTTGTTTTGTTTTTTTTCCAAGTTTCATTTTTTTCAGGGTGGGAGGATGTGCTCAGGGCTTCTCTTTTACATTGAGCATATTCCATTGCATATTAGCTTATTATTGGGAAGTTTTTCCAAAGTAAAAAATGAAATCTGTTTAATGGTAAATTCAAGCTTAGAATGGAGAGTTTTAATAGCCTCATTTGTCACCCAGATGGTCTCAGATAGTAGAAGATCGTCTGAGTGATGTTACTTTAGGGGCTCTTGCCCCTTCACATTGGGCAGAATGAAGCCTGTCTACCCTGTGGAAGTGCTGCTGGCCCGGAGCTCCTGAGGTCCGGCATGCCTTTTCCACAGTCCTGCTTGTTTTCTCTCACATTCATGTTAGAGAATCGTGTTTGTGTATGCACACACCTGCACACACACACTCCCAAATATCTCGTGTGACTTGGCTCAGGAGATCGTGTACACCTGTGGCTGATTCATGTCAATGTATGGCAAAACCAATACAATATTGTAAAGTAGAATAAAGTATTAAAAAAAATATTTGAGTAAAAATGTTCTTATAATTCAAGTGTTTCCTAATTTGAGAAACAAAAATAACAAGCAGGAGAAAACAAGTCAAATGTATATTCTTTTCTGCTTCCTGCCTTGTTTGTAAAGTCAAGAATCTGACCTTTGAGTAAATTATATCATGCTTCTTATCATAAACAGATTATAAAATAATTCTTGGTGTAGGTAAACATTCTGCTTTGAACCGCCTAGGTTTTTTCTTTGTAAATTGTGACTGACTGTCAACTCACTTAAAACATGATTTTGAAAGTACATTTTGCAGGTGTAATACTGAAGGTATTGGGCTTCCCTAGTGGTCCAGTAGTTAAGAATCCTCCACACAGTGTGGGAGACACTGGTTCAGTCCCTGGCCTGGGAAGATCCCACATGCCTTGGAGCAATTAAACCAGCGTGCCACAACCGCTGAGCCCACATGCAGTGGCTCACGAAGCTGGCACACCCTGGAGCCCACGCTCTACAGCAAGAGAAGCCACCGCCGCAGGAAGCCTACGCGGAGTAGCCCCTGCTCTCCGCAGCCAGAGGAAACACTCACAGCAGCAGAGGCCCCGCACAGCCAAAAATAAAGCTGTTCGGAAAATACTGAAGGCGTTTAGCAATTTGTTTTAAATTACAACCTTCAGGAAACTTCAGCTGGCTTGAATTCATTGATTTTAATGGTATATGGCACATTTGATTTACCCAGTAGTTTTTTTTTCCCATTATCTCTCTCTGATTACTTTAAAAACTATCTGGGTGTTGTGTTGTGTTGTGTTTTGTTTTGTTTTAGTGGTGTTTGTTGTCTTAAAGGAAATAGGGAAGGAATTACAAATATATATACAGAAGTTAATGGAAAATGAAAAGAATATTTGTAGTGTATAAACTCTAATGTGTTAGATACTAAGGAAGAACTGCACCCATGTATGTTTCTTTCTTTCTTTCTTTCTTTTTTTTTTTTGTGTGTGTGTGGCTTTGCTGGGTCTTCTTTGCTGTGTGAGGACTTTCTCTAGTTGCAGCAAGTGTGGGCTACTCTCTTGTTGGACTTCTCATTGAGGTGGCTTGTCCCCTGTATTGGCAGGCAGATTCTGAACCACTGGATTACCAGTGGATACATAGCACCAGTGGATATATACATGGATGTCTCTCCATGTATGTTTCTTAAAGCAATTTCTTCTTCTTTTTTTTAAACAGGTGCAGCCATCCCTTAGCACTGGGGAAATTGGTTTCATGACCCTCATGGATACCAAAACCCAAGGGTGCTGAAGTCCCTTGTATAGGATGGCATAGAATTTGTATATATCCCATATAGTACTTTAAATCACCTTTTGATTACTTATAATACCTAATACAATATAAAGGCTGCACAAATAGTTGTGAATATAATGCAGATGCCCTGTAAATAGCTGCCAGCATGTGGCAAATTCAGGTTTTACTTTTTGAAAAAAAAAATTTTTTTAAGTTAATTTTGATTTACATGGTTTGATTGAATCTTTGGACGCAGATCCCATAGATATGGAGGGCCAATTTTAGTGAAGAATGTTAAAATTTATGGCTCAAACTTTCTGGCTCATCCCCCTACGTACATTATTGATGTATTAGAAAAAAGATTATTCTCTTTTACTATAAAGTAATAAATGGTTAGATTGTTGCCCTGTGTGTCTGAAGACCTCAGTGGTTGGAAATGTGTTGTGACACAGTGATCTGCTAACCAACAGACTTAAAACAGGAGGCAAGTGAGTTCTCCTTTATATTTTATTTTATTACCTTGTCTTACTTAGTTCCAATGGGTCAAATAAAGCTTTGAAGTTTCTGTTTCATATTCAGCCTCCTCTGAAATTTGACATTATATATCAGTGGTTCTCAAACTTTAGCTTGCATCAGAATCTTCTGGAGGGTTTGTGAAAACATACATCGCTGGACTTTACCCCCAGTTTTTGTTTCAGTAGGTCTGGGGTGCGGGACCAAGAATGTACATTTCCAATAATTTTCCTGAGGATGCTGATCTAGGTACTGCCCTTTGAGAATCACTGCTGTAAAAACATTTAAGTAAAACCAATGAGGAGTCATACTGAATTTATTTAAGGGAAAGAAAGATATACACAGTATTTACTATGTATAATAAACTTTATATTGTTTTCCTCTGGATATTGATTATTACATTAAGTGACCTACTGGGAATACTCTCATAAACTATGTTTCTTTAGCAAAAGAATGGTTGCTATTGGTAATTGCAACTTTTCACAGACACTTTTTTTGGGGGGAGGGTATTGGGTTTTTACTAAGTACTATAATTGTTATTTCACACAGTTCAGTTCAGTCGCGTCTGACTCTGTGACCCCATGAATAGCAGCATGCCAGGCCTCCCTGTCCATCACCAGCTCCTGAAGGTCACTCAAACTCACGTCCATCGAGTCGGTGATGCCATNTGTGACCCCATGAATAGCAGCATGCCAGGCCTCCCTGTCCATCACCAGCTCCTGAAGGTCACTCAAACTCACGTCCATCGAGTCGGTGATGCCATCCAGCCATCTCATCCTCTGTCATCCCCTTCTCCTCCTGCCCCCAATCCCTCCCAGCATCAGAGTCTTTTCCTGAGTTGGCCAAAGTACTGCAGTTTCAGCTTTAGCATCAGTCCTTCCAAAGAAATCCCAGGGCTGATCACCTTTAGAATGGACTGGTTGGATCTCCTTGCAGTCCAAGGGACTCTCAAGAATCTTCAGCACCACAGGTCAAAAGCATCAATTCTTCGGCACTGAGCTTTCTTCACAGCCCAACTCTCACATCCATACATGACCACTGGAAAAACCATAGCCTTGACTAGATGGACCTTTTGAGTATTAAAACTTTAATCTAGTTTGAGGCCAGTACACAACTTCTTTGCCATTGCCAACTGTGCACATTTCTGTGGAAACTCAGTAGGGACTAGCAGGATCACTTTTGTTGAAATCACACCTGACTTATTTGCATCCATTTTAAGTTGGGGAAATTTCAAACGAATAAGAGGTCTGTAGATACGCCAGTGGACAGCAGTAAGAGCTTGTCACTTTGTAACCGTCAGAGGAAAGGTGAGTAGGTTTTCCTTATTTGTTACAGTTCCTGCTCTAGATGATTTTTATGGGTGTGCCCAACCTAGATAGCATATTCAAAAGCAGAGACATTACTTTGCTAACAAAGGTCCATCTAGTCAAGGCAATGTTTTTTCCAGTAATCATGTATGGATGTGAGAGTTGGATTGTGAAGAAAGCTGAACGCAGAAGAATTGATGCTTTTGACCTGTGGTGCTGGAGAAGATTCTTGAGAGTCCCTTGGACTGCAAGGAGATCCAACCAGTCCATTCTAAAGGAGATCAGTCCTGGGTGTTCATTGGAAGGACTGATGCTGAAGCTGAAACTCCAGTACTTTGGCCACCTCATGCAAAGAGTTGACTCATTGGAAAAGACTCTGATGCTGGGAGGAATTGGGGGCAGGCGGAGAAGGGGGTGACAGAGGATGAGATGGCTGGATGGCATCACCGACTCGATGGACGTGAGTCTGAATGAACTCTGGGAGTTGGTGATGGACAGGGAGGCCTGGCGTGCTGCGATTCATGGGGTCGAAAGAGTCGGACACGACTGAGCGACTGAACTGAACTGAAAGGTCTGTTTATTTTGTGTATTTAGTTTCTGTTTCGTATTAGTATGTTTCTGTTTCATTTTACTTTTTGATTTAGCTATATCCTCTTACAACTTAACAGTTTTAAAAATATAGATACATAGTTAAATATAGATCATACTTTTTAAGAGAGGGAAAAATTCAGGTTTTTATTTTTCAGTTGTAAAATAATAGTAAAATGTCGTAATAAATTTTTAATTATTATTGGAGAATTGTGACAGAATTTTAGTGATCTCTATTTTCAATATTATGAGCTAATATGAGCCTCTTCTCTCACAAAAATAACTTCTTTTTAAGAAGATAGTTTGAACTGTTTACATATTTGATTTTGTTTGCACTTTGAACTTAATTAAGCTCTTGGTTCAATGTTTCCTGAAGTAGTTAAAAACATCATAGACTGTATAGAAAAAATCTCTTGTCTATCATATGAGCACTGAGCACAGTCATATAAAACTCAGACAATTCTCATTAATGGTGTCCTGCTCAGTTGTACTAATTTATAACGATTACACTAATTAGTCATGTCATACTAATTCAGACAAATCTACGAAGTAGAGGTATATGGCAAATAAGAGTCAATGTGTGTGCCAGCTCTTCATCCATTAAGGCTGCTTGAACCACTGTTCAGGGTTCTGAGCCCTTGTGTCAAAGAATTGATGGTCAGTCAGTGACAGTAAGTGTACACACCTGGGTGTACCAAATACTAACCTTTCTCCTTTTCTGAAGACAAAATCTAATCTTGCGCCTTTTCCCAGAATTCATTGATAACAATCTATATTGATGTATGCCTGTCAATCATGTGAGTGTTTTCAGCCAATTAAAGTAGATGCTTATAAATTTGGAAGGAGGTTAATGTGAGATTTGGGGGTCTTTTTTAAAGTTAATGAAATATACCCTTAAAAGAAAATATGAAGTAGGCTATCGAGCTTCATGAAGGACCATCCCTTTATAATACATAGTCCAAGAATTTTCTGATTTACCTCCATATTTCTGAAGTAACTGCAGGTGTGTTAGTATCCCTAGATGAGGAAGTAGGCACAAGAGAGATACCTGTTTCCAATCACTTTATGTTTAGGCAGCTATCCATTCTAGTGTTGCCCACTATTTGTAATTGTTCCCCCTTAAAGTCCTAGGTTATTTTATACGACTTACTCAGTCTTGCCTTTTTCTCTTTTTGTATTCATAGACTGGAAAAGTAAGAAGAGCTTTCCTGCCTTTTTAATTACCAAACTACTCTCAGGTTTCAGTGAATCAGTTCAAAGAAAGAATGCAGTCTTTCTATACCTGGTAAATATCTTATACTAATAAGAGCTATTACTTTAGTGGCCTCTGCTAAATCCAGGTGTTATGATGATTACCTCTGAGTTTGTGGAATGATTATAAAAATGACTCAATATATTCATTATATATATATGACTCAATAGTTCATTATTTTTTTAATAGTTCATTTTTAACTCTGAAATTTGTTTGAGATTTATTGATATGATAGTTATGCTTAGAATGCCTGTGTCCAACCCAGCAATGGAAAACAGTTTAGGATTGGCCCTACTACTTAGATTTGGCTCTAATTTCTTTTGAAAAAGTTGTGAAATTAATGTAAATAAGGTACATGTTAAATCTCATTTTTATAATGATAATATAACATTAGTAATAACCCCTATGTGGTAGTTTAATAGAAGTGCTTTGTAGTTTTATAAAATTAATCTAGCAATCAAAATATTATAACCTAGATTTTACCATTTTACAAATGACCTAAGTGAATATTAGATTGATGAAGTAACTTGTTTAAGAAAGTTCAGTTAGCCAGTGTAGAGCTATGATTAGAATCTAGACTCCTAGTCGAGTGCCTTTTAAAAATTCTTATTTTTTAAGTACCTTAAATATAAATTAACTTGTTTAAGGGGATAAAAAACCATAATGACATTTGATGTGAATTTCCCTTTTGTATTATAGCAACAGAGAAGACAAAATCGTTTTATTTATTCTACATTAAATATTTTGTTTATTGATAGCAATATTAGAACAATTAATTAACTACTAGGTGCCATACTAGATATGTTTTGTTCAAATCTGAGGAGAACCCTTGGGAGTATTATTGTACCTGTTTTACAGATGAGGGAACTGTGGCTTAGAAAGAGTCATAGTTTAGAATTTAGAATTTTGCAGTTCTAGAACTGGAGTTGAAACACACTTTCCTCTGCTTTCAAAGCCATTACTAAAGCCTGTTTATTTTTTAAATTAAAATTTAATCATAAATCCAACCCATTCCTTATTAACTGATACTGATTATAGAATTATTTCCTCTTAACTCATCCATCCCAAAATTTGACCACTTTAAAGACATGTTGAAGGAGTGTGGAGAAACCATAAAACTGTATCTGTAGGCCTTATACCTCCTCAAAAAATAAATAATGTGCTCAGTCTCTCAGTCATGTCTGACTCTTGGACTGTAGCCGGCCAGGCTCCTCTGCCAATGATATTCTCCAGGCAAGAATACTGGAGTGGGTAGCCATTTCCTCCTCCAATTTATATAATATTTATATGTTTAAACTAATTTGAGCAAGTCCATATGTATGTTTAGTGTGACTGAAAGTTTGTCTCCATGTTTCTACTTATTATAGTTGATCATCAAGCAATGATTATTTTCCTAAAATATTTTTTAAATGGATCTTTCAAAATTAGTTAAGAGGAGAACAAGATGGCAGAGGAGTAGGCGGCTGTGGAGTACGTCTCTCTCCACGGATACATCAGGATACACCTGCAGACACAGAAGTGCGTGCAGGACACCAGCTGAGAGCAGGCAGGAGTACCTGACCAGAGAAAAAGAATACATAGACCCCCGCAAAACTCAGTAGGACAGAGGAACTAGGGAGAAAAACAGGAGTGTTGGTAGGAGTGGACCTGGCCTCAGCGGGTGGGGGAACACATCGGGCAGTTGTCTGAGTCAGAGGAGAAACAGTTAAGGCTGAGAGGGAAACAGCCAATCTGTGGCAATGTGAACGGAATGAGAATCAAGACAGTACTTGCCACAGCCACACGTACCCCGGACAGGAGCCGGTCCTCTGGAAGGCGCAGCGGCTGGGAGCTGGAGTTTGGGGAGTGTGGAGCAATCCCAGGGCAAGGGCTGCTGTTGACTGCAGAGAGACGGATGGAGGGGACGTGAGGGAGGAGACTGTGGTGGGAAATGCCTGTGGAGGAAAGCCAGGAAGCCATGGAAGCAAGGCGATACAGCTGAGTATATCATAGCGGGTGGAGCCGTCACCCTAGCCTCTCTCCCCCCACATGCCAGCATCTGCAGCTGAGGAGTAGAGGCTGGCCCTTCCGACGCCTGACACACTGAACTACAGACAGGACCCCACCCAGGGGGCCCCTTTAAGTGCCTGATGCTCCCATGTACAGAGAGGACCCCAGGCAAGGGAGCCTTCGAAGTGCCTGAATGAGCTACCGAGAAAGACTGGCCAGAGAGGCCTTCTGATTGCCAGCTACAACAGGCTCAGAAAAAAGACTCTGATAGGGCCATAACTCCTGCAGCAGAGACAGCCTGTGTCCCTGCACACTTCGAGCTGCCAGGCACTAAGAAATCCAATTAAGCTTTTGAGGGTTTTTTCTTCCCCCTCAGTCACATTTTTTATTGTTGTCATACACCTCTGCCTCTACATTGGGCTTTCGCAGTTCAGCGGAGTTTTCCTCCTTTTTTTCTTCTTTTTTTTTTTAAATTTTTTAAACCTATTGTTATTTTTTCTACACTTATTCCTTTGTTTGCTTCTCCTACTGTTCTTTCCCCCTTGCAGTTGTCTGTAACATGTATAAATCTTTATCTACCTCTGTTTAACTTTGCATATCTATTCTTTGTTTCTTTCTCTCCTTTCCGCTCAACATATTTGTTAGTTTTATTTTCATTGTTTTATTCCCCACTTGGCACCTTGCTTTAGTTAGTTTTGTTCTTAACTGGTAAATATAGCATTTGATTTGCTTTGTTCACCAGGTCAATCTACTGTACTTTATTTTTGTTAGACTGTTTTCACGTTGCTCATGTGTGTATATATATATGTGTATATTCCATTATTTTAATTATTATTTGCCTGATTTTGTAACTGCCATTATCTGGGTCTCGTCTTTGGTTTCCCATTTTTGGATATTTGTTTTGATCTCACTTCATGCCATAACAAACCCACTTGTGGGTCAAGCCCTGAGCCTTTGGAGTGGGAGCACTGACTCCAAGACCCTAGACTACCAGAGAACTAACCCTAGGGAGTATCAGGTAGTGAGAACTCACACAAAGCAAACCACTTGGATACAAGCCCCAGCATCACCAACCACCAGTAGCACCCTCTGCAGGATGCCTCATCTAAACAACAAACAAAATAAAAATACAAACCCAGTCATCAGTAGACAGGATTAACACCTCACTCAGCCTTGCTCATCAGAGGAAAAACAAGCAAAAACCAGCACAAATGTCATCCTGTATGAAGCTCACACAAACCACTGGAGAATTCAACTTTCCTTGAAGCCTGGGAAAAGAAGACCTCAAACACAAAAACTGTTTTAAAAAAAAGTAATGAAAAGACAGAGAAATGCTCAACAAATGAAGGAACAAACTAGAAACACAGAAGTCCAAATAAATGAAGAGGAAATAGGCAAACTACCTGAAAAAGAATTCAGAATAATGATAGTAAGATGATCAAAACCCTTGAAAACAGAGAAAATGCAAGAATCGATTAACAAAGACACAGAAGAATTAAAGAATAAACATACAGAGACAACACAGAAGTTAAAAATACTGTAGAAGGAATCAATAGCAGAATATCTGAAGCAAAAGAATGAATCAATGAGCTGGAAAATAAAATGGTAGAAATAACTTCTGAAGAGGAGGATAAAGTAAAAAGAATGAAAAGAACTGAGGACAGTCTTAGAGACCTCTGGGACCATATCAAAGGTGCCAACTTTTGAATTATAGGGGTTCTAGAAGAACAAGAGGAAAAGAAAGGGTATGAGAAAATTATTGAAGAGATTAGAGTTGAAAATTTCCCCAGCATGGAAAAGGAAATAGTCAATCAAGTGCAAGAGGTACAAAGAGTCCCATGCAGGATAAACCCACGGAGAAACATGCCACAATACATACTAATCAAACTATTACAGACTAAACACAAAGAACAGTAAAAGCAGCAGGGGAGAAGAAACAAGTAACATACAAGGGAAACGCCATACACTTAACAGCTGATCTTTCAGCAGAAACTCTGCAGGCCAGAAGGGAGTGGCAGGAAATACCTAATGCACTGAAAGGTAAAAATCTACAATCAAGATGACTGTACCGGGCAAGGATCTCATTCAAAATTGATGGAGAAATAGGCTTTTCAGACAAGCAAAAGTTAAGAGAATTCAGTACCACCAAACCAGCTTTATGACAAAAGTTAAAAGGACTTATACAGTCAAGAAATACAAGAAGAAAAAAGATCTACAAAATCAACCCCAAACAATTAAGAAAACAGCAATAGGAACATATATGCCAATAATTACTTAAATGTAAATGAATTAAATGGTGCAACCAGAAGACACAGCCTGGCTGAATGGATACAAAAACAAGACCCATATATATGCTGTCTACAAGAAACCCACTTCAGACCTCAAGACACAGATAAACTGAAAGTGAGAGGATGCAAAAATATATTCCATGCAATTGGGAAGCAAAAGAAAGCTGGAGTAGCAATCCTCATATCAGACAAAATAGACCTTAACACAAAGACTATTACAAGATATAAGGAAGGACACTACATAATGATCAAGGGATAAATCCAAGAAAAAGACATAACAATTGTAAATATCTATGCACCCAACATAGGAGCACTTCAGTACATAAGACAAACACTAACAGACATAAAAGGAGAAACTGACCTTAACACAATAGTAGTAGACTTTAACACCACACTCACACCAATGGACAGATCATCAAAACAGAAAATGAATAAAGAAATACAAGTCTTAAATGATACATTAGATGAGATGGATCTCATTGATACCTTCAGGACATTCCATCCAAATGCAGAATACACCTTCTTCTCAAGTGCACGTGGAACATTCTTCAGGATAGGCCACATCCTGAGTCACAAATCAAACCTCAGTAAATTTAAGAAAATTGATACTGTATCTTGCATCTTCTCTGACCACAGTGCTATGAGACTAGATCTCAATTACAAGGAAAAAACTGTAAGAAACACAAACACATGAAGATTAAGCAACAAGTTTCTAAATAACCAACAGGTTACTGAAGAAATCAAAAGGGAAATCAAAAAATTTCTAGAAACAAATGACAATGAAAACTGACAAATCAAAACCTATGGGATGCAGCAAAAGCAGTTCTAAGAAGAAGTTTATAGCAATATAATCCTACCTCAAGAAACTAGAAAAACATCAAATAAACCACCTAACTTTACACCTAAAACAACTGGAAAAAGAACAACAACAACAACAAAAAACCCACAATTAGTAGAAGGAAAGAAATCATAAAGATCCAAGCAGAAATAAATGAATAAGAAATGAAACAGAAGTAAAGATCAATAAAACCAAAAGCTGCTTCTTTGAAAAGGTAAACAAAACTGACAGGCCTTTAGCCAGACTCATCAAGAACAAAAGAGAGAAGAATCAAACCAACAAATCAGAAATGAAAAAGGAGAGGTTACAACAGACAGTACGGAAATACAAAGGATTATAAGTGACTATTATGAACAATTATATGGCAATAAAATCTAAAATCTGGAAGAAATGGACAGATTCTTAGAAGAGTTCAATCTTCCAAGACTGAACCAGGAAGAAATAGAAATTATGAACAACCCAATTACAAGCACTGAAATTGAAGCTGTGATCAAAAATCTCCCAAAAAACAAGAGCCCAGGACCAGATGGCTTCACAGGAGAATTCTTTCAAGCATTTAGAGAAGAGCTAATGCCTATCCTAAGAATCTTTCAAAAAATTGCAGAGGAAGGAACACTTCCAAACTCATTCTACAAGGCCACCATCACCCTGATACCAAAACCAGACAAAGACAACACAAAAAAAAGAAAACGACAGGCCAATATCACTGATGAACATAGATGCAAAAATCCTCAGCAAAATTTTAGCAAACAGAGTTCAGCAACATATCAGAAAGCTCATAAACTATGATCAAGTTGGGTTTATTCCAGGGATGCAAGGATTTTTCAATATATGCAAATCAATCAGTGTGATACACCATATTAACAAATCAAAAGATTAAAACCATATGATCTTCTGAGTAGATGCGGGAAAAGCCTTTAACAAAATTCAGCACCTATTTATGATTAAAACTCTTCAAAAAATGGGCCTAAAAGGAACCTACCTCAACATGGTAAAGGCCATATATTATAAGCCTATGGCAAACATTATCCTCAATGGTAAAAAACTGAAAGCATTCCCCCTAAGATCAGGAATAAGACAAGGGTGTCCACTTTCACCACTATTATTCAACATAGTTCTGAAAAGTCCTACCTATAGCAATGAGAGAAGAAAAAGAAATTAAAAGAATCGGATTAGAAAAGAAGAAGTAAGCCCTCACTGTTTGCAGATGACGTGATACTGTTCATAGAAAACCCTAAAGATAGTATCAGAAAATTACTAGAGCTAATCAGTGAATTTAGCAAAGTTGCAGGATACAAAATCAATACACAGAAATCTCTTGCATTTCTGTATACTAACAATGAAAAATCAGAAATTAAGGAATCAATCCCATTCACCATTGCAACAAAAATAATTTATCTATGAATAAACTTACCTAAGGAGACAAAAGAACTGTATACAGAAAATTATAAGACACTAATGAAAGAAATCAAAGATGACATAAACAGATGGAGAGCTATTCCATGTTCCTGGGTAGGAAGAATCAATATTGTGAAAATGACTATACTACCAAATGCAATCTACAGATTCAATGGGATCCCTATCAAATTACCAATGGCATTTTTCACAGAACTAGAACAAAAAATTTCAAGTTCTTCTGGAAAGTGACAAGACCCCAAATAGCCAAAGCAGTCTTGAGAATGAAGAATGGAGCTGGGGGAATCAACCTTCCTGACTTCAGATTATGGTACAAAGCTACAGTCATCAAGACAGTATGGTACTGGCACAAAAACAGAAATATAGACCAATGGAACAAGATAGAAAGCCCAGAAATATACCCATGCACCAGTGGATACCTTATTTTTGATAAAGGAGGCAGGAATAGACAATTGGGCAAAGACAGCCTCTTCAATAAATGGTGCTGGGGAAAGTGAACAATTACATGTAAAAGAATGAAATTAGAACACTTCCTAACAACATATACAAAATACTCAAAAGGGATTAAAGACCTAAATGTAAGACCAGAAACTATAAAACACTTAGAGGTAAACATTGGCAGAACACTTGATGACATAAATCAAAGCAAGATCCTCTATGACCCACCTCCTAGAGTAATGGAAATAAAGACAAAAGTAAAGAAGTAGAACCTGATTAAACTTAAAAGCTTTCGCACAGCAAAGGAACCTATAAGCAAAGTGAAAAGACAACCCTCAGAATGAGAGAAAATAATAGCAAATGAAACAACTGACAAAGGATTAATTTCCAACATATACAAGCAGCTCATACAACTCAATATCAGAAAAACAAACAACCCAATCAAAAAGTGGGAAAAAGGACTAAACAGACATTTTTCCAAAGAAGATATACAGGTGACTAACAAATACATGAAAAGATGCTCAACATCGCTCATTATTAGAGAAATGCAAATCAAAACTACAATGAGGTATCACCTCACACTGGTCAGGATGGCCATCATCAAAAAGTATACAAACAGTAAATGCTGGAAAGGGTGTGGAGAAAAGGGAACGCTCTTGCACTATTGGTGGGAATGTAAATTGATACAGCCCCTATGGAAGACAGTATGGAGATTCCTTAAAAACCTAGGAATAAAACCACCATATAACACAGCAGTCCCACTCCTAGGCATATACCCTGAGGAAACCAAAATTGTAAGAGACACATGTATCCCATTGTTCATTGAAGCACTATTTACAGTAGCTAGAACATAGAAGCAATCTAGATGCCCATCGACAGATGAATGGATAAAGAAGTTTTGGTACATATACACAGTGGAATGAATATTACTCAGCCATAAAGACAAACATATTTGAGTCAGTTCTAATCAGGTAGATGAACCTAGAACTTATTATACAGAGTGAAGTGAGTCAGAAAGATAAATACCGTATTCTAATGCCTATATATGGAATCTAGAACAGTGTTACTGAAGAATTTATTTACTGGGCAGCAGTCGAGAAACAGACATAGAGAATAGACTTATGGACATGAGAAGAGGGTGAGATGTATGGAAAGAGTAACATGGAAACGTACATTACCATGTGTAAAATAGACAGCCAACAGGAATTTGCTGTATGGCTCAGGAAACTCAAAGAGGGGCTCTGTATCAACCTAGAGGGGTGGAATGGGGTGGGAGATGGGAGGGAGGTTCAAAAGGGAGGGGATATATGTATACCTATGGCTGATTTCATGTTGAGGTATGACAGAAAACAGAAAATTCTGTAAAGCAATTATCCTTCAATTAAAAAATAAATAGGCCGTTACTCAACCTAAAAATAAAGCTAAGATACCATTAATGAAAAAAATATCGATATTATAGCAAAGAGTATTAGTTAGAAATAAAGACATTTCAGGTGTCTGACTGGCTTTCAGTTCAGTTCAGTTGCTCAGTCATGTCTGGCTCTTTGCGACCCCATGAATCGCAGCACACCAGGCCTCCCTGTCCATCACCAACTCCCAAATTCACTCATACTCACGTCGATCGAGTCAGTGATGCCATCCAGCCATCTCATCCTCGATCGTCCCCTTCTCCTCCTGCCCCCAATCCCTCCCAGCATCAGAGTCTTTTCCAATGAGTCAACTCTTCGCTTGAGGTGGCCAAAGTACTGGAGTTTCAGCTTCAGCATCATTTCCTCCAAAGAAATCACTGGCTTTGGAATAAACAAAAGCTTATAATCTTAAATGAAACTGTAATTATAAAAGTTTAAACAAAATAACTTCTTCTTTAGTAAAATACCTAGAATGCCTGAGTTTCTCAAACTAGGAGAGTCTTTGTCTTATCTTAACCTGACTTATCCTTTGAAATTCCCTTTTCCTCAGGAACCTTTCATGAAATTACTGCCACAACCTGCCTGGCCAAAAGAGAGTGGGGCTGCACAATGTAGACAGTGAGACAGAAAGAAATACTTTTTTTTTTTTTTTAGTAGCCCATGTCATGTATTTGGGGCTTCCCAGGTGGTTCAGTGGTAAAGAAATCACCTGCCAGTGCAGGAGACATGGGTTCTACCACTGGATCGGGAATATCCCCTGGAACACGAAAGGGCAACCCATTCCAGTATTCTTGCCTGCAGAATTTCATGGACAGAGGAGGCTGGTGGGCTGCAGTCCACGGGGTCACAAAGAGTCAGACACAGTGGAGTGACTGGGCACACAGGCACACATAACTGTTGCATTCCTGGTAGTGTGGAGATTTCATAGCATAGAATTGTAATTTTTGTGCATTTTAATCTCTATTATTCAAAATGGAAATAACATTAATTAGATTGGTACCTTTCTGTTCTAACTGGAACTCATGAAGGTGGAAGAAATTTATTGATACAGTGACATTATGATGAGATTACAAAGTTGTGTAGCTACCCTAAATATTACTCACAGCTACTGATCATCCACTGAGTAAAGGGAAAGGAGGTGAGGCAGGGCTGGGGCAGCTGACATTTATTAAATTCCTACTCTATTGGGCACGTGCTAGACACATCTACATGTATGCTTTCACTTATAAAATGTGGGTAACTGTAATAGTACAGGAAGTGGAGCAAAGACAAGAAGCAGTATTTACAAAAATCTCTTTATTTTTTGTATAGATGGTCAGCTTTTTAAGCTTTTTATATTCTTTTGTCATCCACTTTTGGCCAACCAAATCCTTTGATTGTTTCCAGCTCTCTGAGTCACAGCTACCTGGGATTGCTATATAGTGCTTATGTGGCCAGACAGCCATTTAGTGGGTTTGGTGTTTTTTTGCTGGGAGGCAGGGGATGTGTTGGAAAGTTAGATTTTAAATTCTCAGACAATAGTTAACAGTAGTGTATTATTATATACTTTAAATTTTGCCATGATGGTAGATCTTAGTTACATGCTCTTGCCACAAAAACGTTTTTAATTAAAAACAAAGTGGGGTGGGAGACACAAAAGGAAATGTGAATAAGTTATAGGTGATGAATAAATTTATGGCTTTAATTGTAGTCTCACAGATTTATATTTATCTCCAAACTTACTGAGTTTGTATACCTTAAATATATACAGCCTTTTGTATGTCAATCATATCTCAATAAAATGGTTTTTAAGAAACTTTTAAAAGGGAAAATTTATACTTTTAAGAAATGTTATTTAAAGATTAAAATAGAAAAAATCTTGAGTAGTATATATTGACTATTAGAATATTAAAATAATCCCGTTATTTTTATAATTCCTAATTATTGTCAAAATAACTAACATTCTCATTTTAATTTTAAGAACAGCCTTGGTAGACAGCATGATTATTCCCATTTTTCAGATGAGATGATTAAGGTTCAAATGTTGTGTTAAGTTTCCTAGGAATGCTGTAACAAAGTACCATACATCAGGTGCCTCAAACAAGAGCGATTTATCTTCTCATAGTCTTGGAGGCTAAAAATTCAGGATTTAGGTTTTGCCACTGTTGGTTCCTTCCGAAGGTTGTGAGGGAGAATCTGTTCCATGCCTTCTTCTTGTCTTCCCTTTGTATGTGTCTACCTCTGTATTTAAATTTTCCTCTTTTGTAAAGACAGCAATAATATTGGACTGGAGCTCACCCTGATGACATCATTTTAACTTGATCATCTCCAAAGACCCTATTTCCATATAAGGTCACATTCACATATCCTGGGATTAGGCCTTTAGCGTCTTTGGGGAAGACACAATTCAACCCATAAAGGATATGAAGTCGTTTGATTAGGGTCTCTTAAGTAGGAAAAGTTAGACATAGTGCATTGTACAGCCACTGAAATAGTAATTTTAAAAGAATATGAAATATATCTATAATACCACATTGAAAATTCAATTATACTTCAATTTTAATAAAGTTCACTTTATAATATTTTCTTATGCCTGGGTAGATTTTATTTAAAATTAACTGAGTTTCTAAAATATTTAATAGCATTTTTGGTTGTGCTACGTTTCAAATTCTTTTTCTTTCTTTGGATAATAAGTAAGTGATACAATACAAGCTATGGAAAGTTGTCCAATACTCAGTGCTTAGATCTGAGTTTAAATCCGAACTACCATTAATTCAATGTAAAGCTTTGAAATGTCAACTCTGAAGACTGGAGAGAGCAAGAGTCCACTGGGATAATGAAACAGTGTATGGTAATTTGTTGATCTTCCTCCCTTCCCCCCCAAATCTTTGCTATATCTTCCTTTTTCTTGTGAAATGATTTTAGATTTACAGAAATGTTGAAAAATAGTACAATAACTTTTTCCCTGAACCTTTGGAGAGTAAGCTGCTGACTTGATGCTCTGTCACTCCCAGATACTTCAGTATATACAATTGCTGCAAATAAGGACGTTCTTCTGCATAGCTTTGATGCAAACATAAAACTCAGGAAATTCACAATAATTCATTGCTACCAACTAATCTGTAGACCATATTCAAATTTTTTTAGCTCTCTTAGATATGCTCTTCATAGCAAAAGAATTCAATCCAAGATCCTGCTTTGCAGTTAGTTGTCATGTCTCTTTAGTATTCTTCCATCTGAAGTAGTTCCTTAGTCTTTCCTTGATTTCTCAGCACTGTGACACTTTAGAAGAATATGTTTTGTGGAATGTGTTTGAATTAGAGCGTGTGTGTTAGTTCCTCATGGTTAGATTCAGGTTTATGTGTCTATGGCAGGAATCTCACAGGAGTGATGTGTTCTCATTTTTTAGAGGGTAGAGGCTTGATCTGTCTGTTGACTAGTGATACTCCCTTTGATCGCTCAGTTACAGTGGTGTTTACCAAGCTTCCTTACTGCAAGGCACACTTCTTCCCTTTGTAATTAGCACATATTCTGTGGGCTCTTAGCAGTCTCATGGACTGTAGCCCACCAGGTCCTCGTCCATGGGACTCTCCAGGCAAGAGTACTGGAATGGGTTGCCATGCCCTCCTGCAGGGGGTCTTCCCAACCCAGTGATCCAACCTGTCTCTTGCATTGACGGGAAGGTTCCTTACCACTAGTGCTGCCTGGGAAGTCTTATATTTTGTGTGCAAATTGTAAATTTTTGTCATCAAATTTTCACCCACTAAATTTAGCGTTGGTTGTTTCTTTACTGACTTTACTATTATTAGGTTGGTGCAAAAGTAACTTTGGTTTTACATTGTTGAACTTTGCCATTTCATATTGGAATGCATTCTTAAATAAATGAGATTATGTTATACATTATTTTAATGCACATTTCCTGCTTTGTTTTTTACTCCTATAACTTATTACTTGCTGTTTACTTTATTTTAGACTATAGAAATGATGTTAGACAAAAGGCAAATTTGAGTGATTTTTTTATTTGAGTACAAAATGGGTCATAAAGCAATAGAGACAACTCGCAACATCAACAATGCATTTGGCTCAAGAACTACTAACAAACATACAGTGCAATGGTTCTTCAAGAAGTTTTGCAAAGGAGACAAGAGCCTTGAAGATAAGGAGCATAGTGGCTGGGCATCGAAAGTGGACAATGAACAGCTGAGAGCAGTCATCAAAGCTGATCCTCTTATGACTACAGAAGCTGCCGAAGATTCCACGTTGACCATTTTATGGTCATTTGGTATTTCAAGCAAATTGGAAAGGTGAAAAAAATTGATACATGGATATCTCATGAGCTGACTGAAAATCAAAAAAAATTGTCATTTTGAAGTGTCTTCTCTTATTCTGTGCAACAACAGCGAACCATTACCCAATGGGATTGTGATGTGTGATGAAAAGTGAATTTTATACCAAATTGGTGACAGCCAGCTCAGAGGTTGGGCCAAGAAAAGCTCCAAAGCACTTCCCCAAACCGAACTTGCACCCAAAAAAGGTCAAGGTCACTGTTTGGTGGTCTTCCTGCCAGTGTGATCTTTCTGAATCCTGGTGAAACCATTACATCTGAGAAGTAGGCTCAGCAAATTGATGAGATGCACCAAAAACTGCAAGGCCTCCAGCCAGCACTGGTCAGCAGAATGGGCCCAGTTCTTCTCCATGACAGCATCTACCACACATTGCACCAGCAACACTTCAAAAGTTGAACAAATTGGACTATGAAATTTTGCCCCATCTGCCACATTCACCGGACCTCTCACCAACCAACCTTGGCTTTTTCAAGCATCTTGACAACTTTTTGCAGTCAAAACACTTCCACAACCAGTAGGAGACAGAAAAAGCTTGCCAAGAGTTCAAGAATCTTAAAGAAAGGATTTTTATGCTACAAAAGTAAACAAACATTTCTCATTGGCAAAAATGTATCAATTGAAATGGTTCCTATTTTGTTAATGAAGATGTGTTTGAGCCAGGTTTTAATGATTTAAAATTCACAGCCCTAAACCATGATTACCTTTGTATCAGTCTAATATAATGGTTTCCAAATGTTGCTTTTCCTGACATTCTACTGTAAGGAAGAAGCTTTTCTTCTCCCTGTTAATTTATTTTTATATAAGCATGGACTCATGACTTTCTGTGAGTAATGGTTATAATTCATCTTTTTTTTTTTTCACTTTGTCCAAATTGTCCAAAAGTTGGTCAGTGGGAGACGCTTCAAGCTGGCTTCTTCTTTTTTTTTTTTTTTTAACATATTCCCATAATTTTTAAAAGCATTTCCACTAGTAATTTCTTCACCAAAACAGTAAAAGAAGTAAAAAAATAAAGACTTAGGGAAAAAACAGAAAACCTCAATAAAGAAATGGTGAATATAAAGAGCTAAATGGAAGTTTTAGCATTGAAACCCATAATAACTCAAAGAAAAAACTCACTGGGTAGGCTTATAGTAGAATGGAGGGGACAAAGGGATCCTGAAGATAAGACAGTAGACATTACCAGAACAAATAAATGAACAGAGCCTCAGGTACCTGTAGGATTATGACCGAAAAAGACTCCAACAAGAGAAGGAGAAGAGGGGAAAGATGCAGGGTTGAGAAGCAATTAAATAATGGATGCAAACTTGCCGTACTGGGCAGAAGACGCAAACCTACACCTCCAAGAAACTGAGCAAACTCCAAACAAGAGAGACCTGAAGAAATGTGCAAGACACATCATCATAAAACTTACGCAAAATTAAAGACAGAGGAAAGTCTTGAAATACAAGGAGACAAGTGGCAGCTTATGTATGGGGAGAAACAGTTCCAATAACAGTGGATTAATCATCAGAAACCATGGAGGCTATGAGGCATTTGCAAAATATTTTTCAAGTACAGAAAGAGCTCAAAAATTTTATATTCAGGAAAAATATCCTTCAGGAATGAAGGGAGAAATCAAAATATTCTTAGATGGAAGAAAACAAATAGAATTTCTTTCTAGCAGACCTACCCCAAAAGAATATTTAAAGTCCAACAGGACATATTCAGGACTCCTTTGCTGAAAACCTAAAAATACTAATGGGAGAAATTAAGGGAAATGGAGAGATGGGCTGTGTTCATAGATTAGAAGATTCAACATAGGAAAGACAAATTCTTCCCCAATTGATAAACAGGTTTAATGTAATTCCTATTAAAATTCCTTTAAGGTTTTCTTTGTTTTTGCTTTTTTGTTGAAGTATGGTTGATTTACAGTGTTGTTAGCTTCTGATTTGCAGCAAAGTGGTTCATGAAATCAGTCTTCCATTGCTGCTGTGCTACTCAGTCACTTTGTCGTGTCCAGCTTTGCCACCTCTGCCCATGGGATTCTCCAGGCAAGAATAGTGGAGTGGGTAGCCATTCCTTTATCACACAGTGCATCTTCCTGACCCAGGGATCCAACCCCAACTTCTGCTTGACAGAAGGGTTCTTTACCACAGAGCCACTTGGGAAGTCCTCTTTTCCTTTATAGTTTATTATAAAATAGTATAATTCCTTGTGCTACTCAGCAGGTCCTTGTACTTACCTATTTTATGTAGTAGTGTGTATCGATTAGCTCTGTTAAGATTTTCAATAGGTATTGTTATCCTAAAATTAATACAGAAATGCAAAAGAATTAGGAAAGTTAATAAAATTTTGAAAAGAAGAAGAAAATGTGAAGAATCCATCTTTAATTTCAAGAGTTTTTATAAGAATCAAGCCTCAATATTAGGGACATTGACACACTGATTAGTAGAATAGAATAGAAAACTCAGGAATATCTATACAAGTACAGCCAATGAATTTGTGACTAAAGTACAAAAACAGTGAAGGAAGTGTCTTCAACAAATTGGGGGGGGGGGGACTTTTACCTTAAACCTCACACTAGGATTAAAAACAGAAGACAATTTTTAATACATAGGCCTCAGTAAAAAATGCTTAGTCATGACACCAGAAGCACAGTCCGTAAAAGAAAAAAATTGATAACCTGGACTTTATCAATATTAAAAAGTTTTTCTGTATGCAAAACTCTGTTAAATGGATAGAAAGTCAGACTCCACAGTAAGGAAGAATAGTGGCAAAGCACATACCTGATAAAGGATTGTTATCTACAATGTATAAAGAATTCTCAGAACTGGACCAGAAAAAAAACAAATCCTTAGAAAAAAAGAGATTTAGAGGGGATCCCTTGGTCGATGGTTAGAACTCCATGCTTTCATCGCCAAGGGTCACCGTCCAATTCCTGGTCGGGGAGCTAAGATCCCACAGGTTGTGGGAAATGACCAAAAGAAACAAAGCAACAGATTTTTGCATTTTTAGAAAAATGTAGGAAAAAATGGACATGTCACTGAAGGTGATACGAAGGCAAATAAGCACATTCCCTACATAGATAAGCCCTTCATGGGCTTCCCTAGTGGCTCAGAGAGTAAAGCCTCTGCCTGCGTTGTGGGAGACCCGGGTTTGATTGTTGGGTTGGGAAGATCCCCTGGAGAAGGAAATGACAACCCACTCCAGTACTCTTGCCTGGAAAATCGCATGGACTGAGGAGCCTGGTAGGTTATGGTCCATGGGGCCGCAAAGAGTCGGACACGGCTGAGCGACTTCACTTTCACTTTTTTTCACTTCATAGATCACCCTTCACATTGCTGTGATGAAGGGCTTATGTAACTCAATGAAGCTATGAGCCATGCTATGCAGAGCCACCAAGACAGACAGGACTGTGGGCCACAGTAAACTATATGGATCACAACAAAAATTGCTCAAAGAGATGGGAATACCAGACCCCTTTACCTGTCTCCTGAGAAGCTTTTATGCAGGTTAAGAGGCAGCAATTAGAGCTGGACATGCAACAACAGACTGGCTAAAAATTTGGAAAGGAGCACAACAAGGCTGTATATTGTCATCCTACTTATTTAACTTCCATATTCAACTTAGCCATAGTGGGGTGGCAGTGGGGAAATTCTTTGTGACAAAATAGTTCTGTAATTTGATTGCAGTGGTGATTGCATGAATCTACACATGTGACAGTAAAATTGGTATAGAGCAAAATAACAAAGGAGCACGTACGTCAAGGCTGTCTATTGTCACCCTGCTTGTTGAACTTGTATGCAAAATGCATGAGTTCGTCAGCTCTTCGCATCAGGTAGCCAAAGTATTGGAGCTTCAGCTTCAGTATCAGTCCTTCCAGTGAATACTCAGAGTTGATTTCCTTTAGGATTGACTGGTTTAATCTCCTTCCTTGCTGTCCAAGGGACTTTAAAGAGTCTTCTCCAATACCACAGTTCAAAAGCATCAATTCTTCAGCACTTAGTCTTCTTTATTATCCAACTCTCATANGATTAAAAACAGAAGACAATTTTTAATACATAGGCCTCAGTAAAAAATGCTTAGTCATGACACCAGAAGCACAGTCCGTAAAAGAAAAAAATTGATAACCTGGACTTTATCAATATTAAAAAGTTTTTCTGTATGCAAAACTCTGTTAAATGGATAGAAAGTCAGACTCCACAGTAAGGAAGAATAGTGGCAAAGCACATACCTGATAAAGGATTGTTATCTACAATGTATAAAGAATTCTCAGAACTGGACCAGAAAAAAAACAAATCCTTAGAAAAAAAGAGATTTAGAGGGGATCCCTTGGTCGATGGTTAGAACTCCATGCTTTCATCGCCAAGGGTCACCGTCCAATTCCTGGTCGGGGAGCTAAGATCCCACAGGTTGTGGGAAATGACCAAAAGAAACAAAGCAACAGATTTTTGCATTTTTAGAAAAATGTAGGAAAAAATGGACATGTCACTGAAGGTGATACGAAGGCAAATAAGCACATTCCCTACATAGATAAGCCCTTCATGGGCTTCCCTAGTGGCTCAGAGAGTAAAGCCTCTGCCTGCGTTGTGGGAGACCCGGGTTTGATTGTTGGGTTGGGAAGATCCCCTGGAGAAGGAAATGACAACCCACTCCAGTACTCTTGCCTGGAAAATCGCATGGACTGAGGAGCCTGGTAGGTTATGGTCCATGGGGCCGCAAAGAGTCGGACACGGCTGAGCGACTTCACTTTCACTTTTTTTCACTTCATAGATCACCCTTCACATTGCTGTGATGAAGGGCTTATGTAACTCAATGAAGCTATGAGCCATGCTATGCAGAGCCACCAAGACAGACAGGACTGTGGGCCACAGTAAACTATATGGATCACAACAAAAATTGCTCAAAGAGATGGGAATACCAGACCCCTTTACCTGTCTCCTGAGAAGCTTTTATGCAGGTTAAGAGGCAGCAATTAGAGCTGGACATGCAACAACAGACTGGCTAAAAATTTGGAAAGGAGCACAACAAGGCTGTATATTGTCATCCTACTTATTTAACTTCCATATTCAACTTAGCCATAGTGGGGTGGCAGTGGGGAAATTCTTTGTGACAAAATAGTTCTGTAATTTGATTGCAGTGGTGATTGCATGAATCTACACATGTGACAGTAAAATTGGTATAGAGCAAAATAACAAAGGAGCACGTACGTCAAGGCTGTCTATTGTCACCCTGCTTGTTGAACTTGTATGCAAAATGCATGAGTTCGTCAGCTCTTCGCATCAGGTAGCCAAAGTATTGGAGCTTCAGCTTCAGTATCAGTCCTTCCAGTGAATACTCAGAGTTGATTTCCTTTAGGATTGACTGGTTTAATCTCCTTCCTTGCTGTCCAAGGGACTTTAAAGAGTCTTCTCCAATACCACAGTTCAAAAGCATCAATTCTTCAGCACTTAGTCTTCTTTATTATCCAACTCTCATATCCATACATGACTACTGGAAAAACCATAGCTTTGACTAGATGGACCTTTGTTGGCAAAGTGATGTCTCTGCTTTTTAATACGCCATCTAGGTCTGTCTTAGCTTTTCTTCTAAGAAACAAGCATCTTTTAATTTCATGGCAGCAGTCACCATCTGCAGTGATTTTAGAGCCCAAAACATAAAGTCTCTCACTGTTTCCATTGTTTCCCCATCTATTTGCCATGAAGTAATGGGACCAGATGCCATGATCTTTGTTTTTTGAATGTTGAATTTTAAGCCAGCCTTTTCACTCTCCTCTTTCACCTTCATCAGGAGCCACCTGGGAAGCCTAGTTCAAAGGATGGATGGTAATAACCAAAGCAGCATGTGGTTTTAAATAAAACAAAGTCTGTTTTTCATGGATTTAAGAAATGTAATCAGAGAAAAAGTCACATTCCTGTTCTTAAGGTTGGAGAACTCTAAGGTTAGCCGAGGATGTCAAAATGAATCACAGGTCTGTGTTGTCACCTGTTCTTTTCCTCATGGGGCTTTCACTCTTGCAGTTAGGTAGTTACTGCTGTTGCTGCCGTTCAGTTGCTGCGTGTCTGACTGGGCAAGAATACTGGAGTGGGTTGCCATTTCCTTCTTCAGGGCATCTTCCTGGATCAGGGATTGGTAGGTCGATTCTCTACCACCTAGCCACGTTCTGTATTTAGATGATTGTTTAATATTTTGTCTACTGTGGAATTGTAAGCATTCTGTGACTCAGCATTGTAGCCCCAATTCCTAGTCTAGTGTCTGACAGCACTTAGTAAATACTTATTGAATGTGTTCATACATGAGATGAATGACTGCAAAACTGTTTAAAACAAAAGACAGTTACAGAAACAAAAACCAGGATGATAAAACAGAAAAGTTTAGGGTAATGGTAAAAGTTAAGTAGAACTACACCAGATTTAAGCTTTTACAGCTAAGCAATTCAGTGTTGACTTTTGTAGTGATGCTGTGTTTACCGAAGAATGCCAGAGTGTTGGATTGGGTAGTAAATGAGCTGTGGCATGGTTGTAGAAGGTAGCACAGGTTAAGGAAGAGACCAAAGCATGAGCCTCTTAAATACTGGCTACGTTCTAGCGTGGCAGCTTTCTTAACAAACCACCACCTAAATGACAGATCTGTTTAACTGATGCCCTCAGAATTCCTGCTTGAAACATCCTGATGATGCCCTCAGCATGCTAAGTGCTTACTCCTTAGGATGCCAGTGCATAGCTGCTGCTGGTGCAGGAGGTGTGTGGGTATCAGGGTTCATTTACTGGCTTGTGCTGCCAGGCCTTTTCATACTGGTTTATATGTCTTATTTAATTAGACAATTTAAATAATTGTGAAATAAATCAAAGAAAAAGTTAAGTTTCTGGAAAAACTTAAGTTTCCTGTGAAAACCCAAGTTGAATGCTTTGTAAAGATTTGATAAAAGGTAATTACTAAAAATAAATACTGCTTGGTATTTGGTAATCTAAATTTTTAGTAAATGGTAGATATTCCATTTGGGGTTTGGGGGTTTATTGTGTTTTTGTGGGTTGGTTTTTTTTTTTTTTTTTTGGTGTGTGTGTACTGGAATCCCTATACTGCAACCTTAGGAGGCATCATTCATATATGCCAGTCAAAATGGCTATTGTTTATAATCCACAAATAATAAATGCTGGGGAGGATGTGGAGAAAAAGGAACCCTTCTACACTGTTGGTGGGAATGTAAATTGGTGCAGCCACTATGAAGAAAAGTAGGAAGATTCCTTTAAAAATTAAAAATAGGGTTATATGATCCTGCAATCCCATTCCTGGGCATATATCTGAAAACTTCATCTCAAAAAGATACATGCACCTCAGTATTCCTGTCAGCACTGTTTACAATAGCTAGGACATGGAAGCACCTAAGAAGCCAAGACAGATGAATAGATAAGATGTAACACACATATACACACAACAGAATGTTACTCAGCCATAGAAGAGTGAAATAATGCCATTTGCAGCAACCTGGATGGGCCTAGATATTATCATATTTAAGAAAAATAAGTCAGAGAAAGACAAATATGATATCACTTACATGTGGAATCTATAGATAAACTTATTTACAAAACAGAAATAGACTCACAGACACAGAATACAAACTTATGGTTACTAAGGGAGATGGTAAGGAAGAGATAAATTGGAAATTTGGGGTTAACATATACACACTTCTACTATATAAAACAGATTACAACAGGGACCTACTATATAATACAGGGAACTATATTCAATATCTTTTAATAGCCTTTAATGGAAAACAGTTCATGTTCATAATCTGAGCCACACTCTGCTCCCGGTCTTGTTTTTGCTGACTGTATAGAGTTTCTCCATCTTTGAGATATTTCAAACCCTAAAAGGTGATGCTGTGAAAGTGCTGCACTCAATAAATATGCCAGCAAATTTGGAAAACTCAGCAGTGGCCACAGGACTGGAAAAGGTCAGTTTTCATTCCAATCCCAAAGAAAGGCAATGCCAAAGAATGCTCAAACTATCGCACAATTGCACTCATCTCACACGCTAGTAAAGTAATGCTCAAAATTCTCCAAGTTAGGCTTCAGCAATACATGAACCGTGTACTTCCAGTTGTTCAAGCTGGTTTTAGAAAAGGCAGAGGAACCAGATATCAAATTGCCAACATCTGCTGGATCATTGAAAAAGCAAGGGAGTTCCAGAAAAACATCTATTTCTGCTTTATTGACTATGCCAAAGCCTTTGATTGTATGGATCATAATAAACTGTGGAAAATTCTGAAAGAGATGAGAGACCTGCCTCTTGAGAAACCTGTATACAAGTCAGGAGGCAACAGTTAGAACTGTACATGGAACAACCGACTGGTTCCAAAGAGGAAAAGGAGTGCGTCCAGGCTGTATATTGTCCCCCTGCTTCTATAACTTATATGCAGAGTACATCATGAGAAATGCTGCGCTGGAGGAAGCACAAGCTGGAATCAAGACTGCTGGGAGAAATATCAATAACCTCAAATATGCAGATGATACCACCCTTATGGTAGAAAGTGAAGAAGAACTAAAGAGCTTGATGAAAGTAAAAGAAGAGAGTGAAAAAGTTAGCTTAAAGTTCAACATTCAGAAAACTAGGATCATGGCATCCGGTCATATCACTTCATGGGAAATAGGTGGGTAAACAGTGTAAACTGGCTGACTTTATTTTGGGGGGCTCCAAAGTCACTGCAGATGGTGACTGCAGCCATGAACTTAAAAGACGCTTACTCCTCGGAAGAAAAGTTATGACCAACCTAGACAGCATATTAAAAAGCAGAAACATTACTTTGCCAACAAAGGTCCATCTAGTCAAGGCTATGGTTTTAACAATGATCATGTATGGCTGTGAGAGTTGGACTGTTCAGAAAGCTGGGTGCTGAAGAATTGATTCTTTTGAACTGTGGTGTTGGAGAAGACTCTTGAGAGTCCCTTGGACTGCAAGGAGATCCAACCAGTCCATCCTAAAGCAGATCAGTCCTGGGTGTTCATTGGAGGGACTGATGTTGAAGCTGAAACTCCAATACTTTGGCTATCTGATGTGGAGAGCTGTCTCATTTGAAAAGACCCTGATGCTGGGAAAGATTGAGGGCAGGAGAAGGGGACGACAGAGGATGAGGTGGTTGGATGGCATCACCAACACAATGGACATGGGTTTGGGTGGATGCCGGGAGTTGTTGATGGAGGCCTGCCGTGCAGTGGTTCATGGGGTTGCACAACTAAGCGACTGAACTGAACTGAACTGAATGGAAAAAAATCTGAAGATATGTTTCTGAATCACTTTGCTGTACATCTGAATCACTATAAATCAACTATACTTAATAAAAGTATTTATTTTTAAAATGAGTATTTATTGACCTCTTCCAATGGAAACAATTGTTACCTTACTAGTCAACTCCTAAACTATGTCTTGGTGGTGGTTTGGTCGAGAAGTTGTGTCCAGCTCTTTGGGATACCATGGACTGCAGCCTGCTATGCTCCTCTGTCCATGGGATTTTCCAGGCATGAATACTGGAGTGGCCATTTCCTTCTCCAGGGGAATCTTCTCAGCTCACGAATCGAACCGGGTCTCCTTCATTGCAGGCAGATTATTTACTGATTGAGCCACCAGGGAAGCCAAACTAGGTCTTAAAAAGAAAGCAGTTTATAATTGATTTAATTCATGCTGAAGTGTGAATAGCAATCCCACAAACCTCCCAGAAATGGTTCTTCTTTTTAAAAAGGATATTCTTTCTAGGTTAAGCTTTAATGTGCTATTTCAGACAGAGGACCAAATGAACATTTGAAGTGGAAGTAGCTCAGTCATGTCCCAACTTTTTGTGACTCCCTGGACTATACCGTCCATGGAATTCTCCAGGCCAGAATACTGGAGTGCGTAGCCTTTCCCTTCTCCAAGGGATCTTCCCAACCTAGGGATCAAACCTAGGTCTCCCACATTGCAGATGGATTCTTTACCAGCTGAACCACCAGGAACATTTGAGATTTTGTGGAAAAAGCTCCCTGTCTGTTCCCCTCTTTAAGTATTCCATAGTTAGAGGACTCTAATGGAGAAATGGTGGCCATCCCTCCCCCGATCCATCTATGAAAGGCCTGGACAACCTTCCAATATTTAACCCTTCTGTCTAGAATGTACAAAGTACCTAGATCAAGAGTGACAGAAAGGGAGTTTTCTTCACCCTTAGCACTGTGACAGTCAGTAGCCTGGTGAGGCTTCGTGTCATCCTGGATATCTTGTGCTGCCTTCTCTCTCCCTCATCCTGGAGTGAAGATGGTGAGTTGTGCAGTAGAGGGGAAGGAGGTCTCACATTTCATAGTAGCCTATGTGAGTTTGAGGCTTCCCTGGTGGCTCAGAGGGTAAAGCGTGTGTCTGGAATGTGGGAGACCTGGGTTCGATCCCTGGCTCAGGAAGATCCCTTGGAGAAGGAAATGGCAACCCACTCCAGTATTCTTGCCTTGAGAATCCCGTGGATGGAGGAGCCTGGTGCAGGTTACAGGCCATGGGGTCACAGAGTCGGACACAACGGAGTGACTTCATTTACGTGAGTTGGTGAGGTATAGGCCTGCTGTGCAGAAAGACACTGTGGAACTCTCTTGACCTGAGGGAGAGGAGCGTTGTTATACTGCCCTGCAGGTATCTTCCAGTAAACACTCCTTAGTTGCCTGTGATTATCTCTCTGTAGCTATAAGTCATCCTTGGCTGATGTATGAAAGACATAGTTGGCATCAGAAATATAGTTGAGTGTTATTTGCTGCATACAGTAGAAAAAGGTAGATTGTGAGGTTCAAAGAGATTCTGTGATAAATGCAGGCAGTAAATGTAAAATTTTATGAAGGCAGAAGAAGGAAAAAAACATTTATTGACTCACATCCACTAAATTCTAATCACATTCATCGCTACTTCTCATATTTTCCTACCAAGTAGAAGTTGTACATTCTGCCTTAAAAATTCACTTGTTTCATTTTCTGTTCCATAATATATTCTTGATTGTTTTAATACAAAGTATTGTGAATTATTATTGAATAAAATTGCTGTTGTTGGAAGATACACCGTGTTTGTCCTGTGTCTTCATGTCTTCTCTGGCACAGTGACCGCCTGCCCCAGTGCAGGGTCTAGTTTGAGAAGCACAGGTCCGTTTATCCTCACAGCAGCCTCATGAGAAAGATAGCATTTTACAGATGAGGAAAGGAAGGTTCAAAGAGGGAGAGTCTAACAGGTACTACATGTCAGTGTTAAATTTCTCCCCCAAACTCCCTCTCTTAACAGATTTTGTGGTTCTATAAAACAGAAAAACTAGCAATATAAATAGAGTGCTGATCTAAAAAATAAGAGAGCTTTTTGGTTCTGTTTCTAGCCAAGTTGTTGACTTGCAGGGAGATCTTTTGAACATCCCTTAGAGAAATCTTATGTTTCATTTCCTCATATGCATATTGTTTCATTTCATCCTTAATGTTTGGGAAAGGGATATACATACTTTTAAGAATCAGACACTTGGCATGCTTGAGAATAAGTTCTGGATAAAAGCAATTGCTAATGAAATGATACCGTTAAGAGCTCTCAAGTCCAGTGCACTCTTCTGTGTGTCCACACACACTTGACTGTTAAACAGTCACTGTCACTGATTGCTGGTTTCTTTACTGCACTGAAAATAAACTGTTTCAGTCTGCTGCTTGATTCAGCCCTCCATGTGGGCCAGTTGCCTAAATGTATAATTTGTACACAGGTATTATAGTGGCCGGGTGCTCTAAGTTTTAATGTCAGCAAAATCTGGTTTTAAATCCTGACTCCAAATTACTCATGTAACATTAGGTAAAATAGCTCTAAAGCTGTCCCTCAGTTTCCTTATTTTTAAAAAAGAGTGGTAATACCTATTTCATGGGTTTTTAGAAATCTCTCAAACTGTCTAATGATTACATTAGAATGTTCTCATATGGTAATGCCTAAAAAATTTAGGGTTGGTGTTTTACCTTGTAAATTCATTTTAAATTGATTAAATAAATTTTTGTAAGTATTTTAAGTTTGTAGATTCATATCCATTAAGTGAAATTTACTGGAAAATACTAAGTAATTCCACAATTTAATGACCCATTTTTTTGATGATTGATATTGTAAATAACAAATTGTGATACACTTTAGATTGATTTTGATGGGGGAAGGATATTTTGTGATATGTGGCATTCAATTAATCTATTTGGTTAATTTGATAATATAAAAGAATTTGTAGCTAATGAGTTTTCGTACTCTTGAAGATACCTTTATGGATGCTGCATTGCTCCCAGACATTTGTTGGTTCCTTGTTTTAAAGTAGGACTTTCCCCTGGCAGTGTATGTTAATATTTGGAAAATTCTCTATCAGCAGGCCAGCACCATCTTGACAGCTCTGCGTTCTGCCTCTACCTTGCTAATTGTTTCCTTGGGATTATTTGGATTGTGTCGAAAGCTTTTTGCAAATCCTCTTATTACTGAAGTCATTGTTGCCAGCAGGAATGAGATTAAAGGTGCTTAAGTCTGTAGAGTTGTTTCTAATTTGTACGTGTCATTTCAGTGGCATTTAACAGAGCACTGTCTCCTGTCCCTCCCCTCTCCCTCAGTACTATCTTAAGTTAGGTCCAAGAAGCCAGGCCATTGGAAGAAATCACATTTTATCCTCCTAATTATTATGCTGGCACTCAGGAGATAATTTTTCCCTTCATGCACTGCCAATTAATATGCAAATAGACTGATAAATATTTATGCAATGATTTAAATTATGCAGGGGGTGCTTTCAGTGTATTCTGTAAATGAATTGTTCGTGGACTTCAAAGTGCTGGCTGCTGTGCTAACGAGGAGAGATTTGCATAAGGCCCTAATCACGCGCATACTGATTAAGCTTCATTATGGAAACTGCCAGCTGCAATCTTTGTTTCTATTTTATTACGAAAAGGGGAACTTTTCATGCTTCAGTTGCCTTGACAATGTCAGTCCTGGCTGGTAAGAGAGACTAAAACTCCTCTGAGCAGCTGAAGTTTCCTTATTCAGTTGAAGATGGCTATGGTGTAACTGAAGTTACATTTTGCTTCTCCCCCTAATCCACTTTCCACCTCCCACCCTTGTTCTCTAAAGAATATAGTGTAGATTTGTTAGAAATAGTAGTACCTTCTTTCTCCCACACCAAACCGCTACCTGTGTCTTCCTTGCTTTGGACTATCTGAACCTCTAGAAGATTTCACAGCCATGCTGGACTGCAGTGACTATGTCTTAGGTGGGTACCAGCACACTTCTTTCTTATAAGCTTTAATATGGAAATAGTGTGTGTAGGGTTGACTATGCATAAATACTTAATCGCATATGCAACCAACTTGTGGGAGGGGGGAGAAGTGGACTGAGCTGGGAAGGAGGAGAGCATTTGCAAAGCATAAGCCTGCTTGAATTTACAGTAAGTTCCTCCCTACCACTAGCTCTTCTGGTTCAGAGGATATTTTCAATAAATAGTGTGGATTTAGATAGAGTTCTACTTGAATGGAGGACATTTTTGCTTTGGGGGAATTTCTGTTGAGAGCATTTTATATTGTTCTAAAAAAACAGTCTAAATCTGAAACAAGATATAAAGTGTACCTCGATAATATGTACATATTAGTAAAAATGTTTTGCATACTGAATATGAATATGTTATCTGAAAGCCAAAAACGCCTGGTGCAGAGTAAGATGGAGCCACAGCACATAGCTGTCCCCGTAAACCCTAATCAGAAGGTAGTTGGAATGGTTGCCTGCAGTAGGACTGTTGATCAGTCTCCAGATTCTAGAAACTGTTACCTGGTTTCAAATTTTGATTAATACTAGCCTTTTTTATTTTTAAAAATCAACCCTCTTCTTCAGGAAACAATTTTTAAGTGCTGGAAAGCGTGTTTTTAGAGTTTTTTCCTAAAGAACAATAACATTTGGGGAGAGAAATGTGTGGCGTGAATATATAAACTGTCTTTGATTAAGGTTTAAAATAGACTGAGGCACTTTGGTTTTTAGATGTACGGTGACTATAGTGACCATATTTTGTGCTGAGTTTTTCCTGTTTATGTGAAGAATTGTTGAAACCTCTTTGGGTTACTCTGGTCACATCTCCAAGTGATGTTATGAACCCTGGATTATTTTTTTTTTCCTGTATGTAATTTTTCCCACTTGAAAAATGGAGGCTGTCCCCAACACCATTGCAGTTGCTCATAATAAAATAATAGATCTGAAAATGTTTGAATTTTTAGGCAGAAGGCATGGTCTAAACCCAAGATAGTAGTAATACTTACACAACACGATAGAAACCACTATGAAAAAGGGTGAATGACTAAAATAACAAACTGGTGTCAAGAACTGAGTCCAAGAGCAACCTATAGACTGTGTTTTAGACTCAACAGTCAGTTTAGTGTGCCCTAGAGAGGAAAAAAAGCTTCAAACATAAATAAAACTTACTTGTATTTACTCTTTTACGTCTACTAAGTTGGGAACTCAAGAAAGGAAAGTACCTTTTTTAATATTTTTGGCATTATATTTTAGAATTAGAAATTCTGTTGTTTTCAATTCATAGTTAATATCATTTAAACATTTTTCCATTCCATTCCAGTGTACAACATTCATAGTTGTATAGTCAGAATTTGATTTTATTTATTTTTGTGTATGTGTATTAAACTCTTGAGAATTTAATAAAAAATGCATAGAAGATTCACATAGAATATCTGTGACATAAATTTTAAGTTATACATGTGGAAACCAAGATATGAATTATGTAAGACCATGACTTAAGAACTATGCCTACAGCTTTGTTTTTATGGTTTGTGGGAAAAAAAATTGTTACCCTTCTGATGAACGTAAGCTAGTTCATCATTTTTTCCCATTTTGTTTTAAAATACATTATAAAGGAAGCATTGAGCAGCACGTATGCTTTATTAGTATATTCTATTAGATTTATTGTGACTTTTGTTGACATTCATAAGATTTTGGTTAAGTCATTCAGAAAGCTGATATTTACTAAGCTGTACACCTGTTGCTTTCAAAACTTGGTATGCTTTCAGATGATATTTAAATTTTTCTGGATGGGTCTGGGAAGGAAGTTAAAGAACTGCCTTCATTTATGACTGCAAACTTAGCAAATTTGAACTCTGAACGTGTGAAGAACAGAACAAAGATATGTTAGAACTGCTTAAGCCCATAAGGCAAGCATTTGTTTCAGAAACTGTGTTAGAAAAGCCATTGCACAGCTTCCAGGTTGGAAATGAAATTTAGGGGCGGAGTCTTGATTCTTACCAGTTACGCCTGTGGAAAAAGTAACGAAGGGCAACATGACTGGGACTGCTAACGATTATTTTGATTTTCTAGTTAAACATTTAAGCAGATGACAAAATGAGCTCTTGAGTCAAAAATCTGAGTAAATACAGTTTAAGTATTATTCTTTACTAATGGTTATGGTTAAATGGTTCTTAACCTGATGGGCAGAAAAGTTAGAACTTGCTTGACAGTAAACTTATTTGATTATAAATATGTTCAGTTTCAGCTCACAAGAGAAATAGAATATGTAAGATATATAATATATAAAAGTATAGTTTAGAGGTAGAAATAAAGTGAACTTGTTCTTATTTTCNTTCAAGTTCATCTGTGTTGTACCTGTCTCTTATACACATCTTCAGTTTCAGCTCACAAGAGAAATAGAATATGTAAGATATATAATATATAAAAGTATAGTTTAGAGGTAGAAATAAAGTGAACTTGTTCTTATTTTCCCTCTTGAATATCTTCTAAGATAATTAATATTGCTTGATGAAAATTATTACTATGAAAGTGTCCATTTAGGATATCAAGGCAGTATCATTTTTAAGTGAGTATGATTGTGACTTAATTTTGTAATTATTAGATGTATCTGTATGCCTTGTGGTCCAGCTTCTGGTACTAATTTGTAATTGTATGAATTTGGTATATTTTAACTCTGATGCATGTTTAGTTTGTTTTGGGGGGCATGGAGAGTAAATATGGAGAGTTATTTTTCTTAGACATGTTTTCTTTTTATTCTGTTGAGTTATTGTCCAGTCTGTTATCAAGGTATTACCAGTAGCTTATTTAGGTTATAATTAATTAATATCTTTACTTAGGAAAAAAGAAACTATTTGGGAATAACATATTTTACATTGTGAGGTATACTTCTCCCCCACCCACCCCATTTTTGTTTCTGTAATATACTCTATGCTTCATATTATAAATAATTTTCCTCTTTTTTATATTATACTCATAATTTTTCAGGTTAGATTTCTGTTATCTCTGTTGGAAGAATCTTATATTTCTTTAAAAGATGATTTATTTGTGGATCATTTCAGAGTTAAGGAAATCTTAAATTTCTTTCAGATGAAATTTTATTATAGTTTGCAATGTTTTAGTTTTGACACCATCTCTCCTTGAACTTTAGGGCTGGAACATTAGTCAGTATTCTGAACCTTTTTGTTTGCCACAATTTTTGCCTACCCAACCACATCCCCAAGTTTTAAGAAATCTCCTCTAATTTATTGCAGACTCAAGAATGAACAATCCATCAGAAACCAGTAAACCATCTATGGAGAGTGGAGATAGCAACACAGGTAAGAGATGGTTCTCAGATCCAGCCTTTTAATTAAATGTAGTAGGGCTGAAAGAAAAAACTTCCCATTTAACTCATTTTCGGTGAATAAAAACCAATGTGAGTATTGAGTTGTCCAATATAAGTTAGTATTTGCAGGAACTGGGATTGTATTTACTTAAGATTATATAACTTCTGCAGATCGTTTAATCTTTTTCAGAGAAACTAGAGTAGTTGAGAGAATAATCCTATGTGTCAGTTAGTTCTGAGTATGAATTAAGTAGCTTTATGACTTTAGGCAGTTTCCCCAATCTTTTTGAGACTTAATTTGTTCACCTATAAAATGGGGATAATAAATTTCACAGGTCATTGTGAGTACTACAGGAAATGTATTAAACATTTTGACACCTATACAGTAGCCTTTCAGTAAAAAGTTGTTCCTGTCATGGGTATTAATCAAGATAGGAAATCTTATCCACATTTAGTATAAATTGTATGGAAGTAATATTATTAACATAAGTAGATAAAAATATCTGTTCTTAATACATCCTTTTAATTGGTAATTTTTTAGAAAAAATTTATACTTGATTAAACCCTTTATCAGGAGATAATTAGTATCATAAAAATGAGGAAACTGAGACCCCCTCCCCGCCTTGGGAGGAGGTGAGGCTATAAAGGATAGATTGTCTCCACAGCCCATACTCTTGACTGCTGATATCTGACTCTGTATCTTTATCTGCCAGAGATGGTACAGGGACTTCCCCAGTTTGTAGTAAAGGCATGAATTATAAATATACAACCATTTAAGAAGGGATGCCCAGAAAGTAATAGTTTCACTAGGTTTTTTACTTGCAAAGAGGGTTGCCTCTTTGGCTTGCCGTTTTTAAAATGCCTAACTATTTTTTAAAAAACCTAGCTCTGGGAGGTAGTAGGACTTCCCGGGCGACACTAGTGGTTAAGAAGTGGCGTGAAGCCGCTCAGTCGTGTCCGACTCTGCGACCCCACGGACTGTAGCCTGCCAGGCTTCTTCATCCATGGGATTTTCCAGGCAAGAGTACTGCAGTGGGCTGCCATTTCCTTCTCCAGGGATCTTCCTGACCCAGGGATTGAACTGGGGTCTCCCGTGTTGCAGGCAGACTCCTTAATGTCTGAGCCACCAGGGAGGTCCACTGCCTGCCAATGTAGGGGACTCAGGTTCAATCCCTGGATCAGGAAGATCCCTGGAGGAGGGCATGATAACCCTCTCCAGCATTTTTCCCTGGAGAATCCCGTGGACAGAGAAGCCTGGAGGGTCACAGAGTAGGACACAACTGAAGCAGCTTAGCACACACCCCACACATAGGAGACAGCAAAAATGAGAGTCCCTCTTGGAAACTGTCTTAGTTTTCCACCCCTCCTAGCTACAGCACCTTTTAATTTGAAGTAGATGAGTTGAACCAGTATAGGAGCTTTCTGCCTATATTTCTTTCATTTAAAATTTTTCTGTACCTGGAGATACTTGTTAATCTTTTAATCTTTGAAACATACCTTCTTCTTTATATGAAACTGAGCAGTGAGGTTTCCTGTTGTATTGAACGTCTTTCTCAAGTTACTCTGAGGCTAGCCAGATAGACTACGGTAAATACATCCCGAGAAGGGAATGGCAGCATTCTGCTCTGTCTGAAGTGTCAACCAGTTTCCTTTATATCTCCGGTTTGGGTTCCATCTTGCTTTTTTTTTTTCGTAGCTGCAGCCCCTCTGCCAATATTTGGCCACCTCACTTAGGTGTGGGACTTGTTTGCAGAGAGAAATAAGGCAATTGATACCATTAAGATGCTCAGGACACCTGTGCTGAAAGAACAGATTCAGAGATGAGTCGTGTATTTCTTAAAGAAGGGAAACAGACCCAGAATGATTGGATAACCCTGCGAATGTTGAGTGTATCGGATTCCTTGGGAATCCGTCACTGTAATAGAAGTTTCAGTACCTACCATTTATTGAGTACCACATTTAATAAAACCCTGATGACATGTTTTTAGAAATCTTAGGTACTATATGCATTACCTGGTTTAACTTGAGTTCTTATGAGAGCCCTGCAAATTAGCTATTATTTCAAGGGATAGGAAATTGAGGCACAAAGCCAGCCAGGAAATAAAGGCAGGGTCAGGGTTTATACCTGACATATGACATATGTTTCATGCCCTGCAGGTGGTTCCTCCCGTGATTGTAGTAAAATAAAACTGAAAACTTAAGCAACACTTTGTGTATATATTTCAGGTCTAAAACCATTTATAGAGCTGCATAAGATAAATTCTAGCTGAAACATTTGCTGAATCACTCTTATGGATTTCTTGCCCTGTTTTAAGATGGAGTGCTTGGTAGACTCATTCCTACCATGGAGCTGAGCAGTATGAATTTAGATATTGTACCTTTTGATGTCTCTAAAACTGATTTTGTGGGTGGTGCTTTCTTAGACTTTTTTTTATTTCCATCACCAGCAATAATGGTTGATTTTACAAAATAGAGGAAATTTGTATTCTTTTTTCTCAAGAATTACTGCTAATGCAATAATAATAGAAGCTGGATCAAGAATGAGATGATCTTAACTCTGAAGCTTGATGACTCACACTTTGTGTATGTTGACTGAAGCATTTGTTGCCTTTGTAAAATTACAAATTACTTCCATGTTACAGGCTTTTATATTCACTTGATAACCTTGAAAGTCAGTTTTTTAAATGGTGAAGCTCTGTCACTGTGTTGTTAGCGTCCCCCACTGATGGCAGGTGGTTAGCTCAGGAACATAAAAATACATTTGAGTTCCAGTTTGCGTAGAAAATTACCATGTCTGATACACTGAGTGTAAAATTACAGTTTATTGGTACTTCACTGGTGGCCCAGTGGGTAAGACTGCACGCTTCCACTGTAGGGCATGTGGGTTCAGTCCCTGGTTGCAGAACTAAGAACCCACATGCTGTGTGGCACAGCCAAAAAGTAAAAAATAATAAAATAGAATTATAGTTTATTCCAATAAGTCAGTTCAGTTCAGTCACTCAGTCATGTCCGACTCTTTGCGACCCCATGAATTGCAGCACGCCAGCCCTCCCTGTCCATCACCGACTCCCAGAGTTCACTCAGACTCACGTTCATCGAGTGAGTGATGCCATCCAGCCATCTCATCCTCGGTCATCCCCTTCTCCTTCTACCCCCAATCCCTCCCAGCATCAAAGTCTTTACCAGTGAGTCAACTCTTTTCATGAGGTGGCCAAAGTACTGGAGTTTCAGCTTCCGCATCATTCCTTCCAAAGAAATCCCAGGGCTGATCTCCTTCAGAATGGACTGGTTGGATCTCCTTCCAGTCCAAGGGACTCTCAAGAGTCTTCTCCAACACCACAGTTCAAAAGCATCAATTCTTCGGCCCTCAGCCTTCTTCACAGTCCAACTCTCACATCCATACTATTCCAATAATTACATGCTTATAAATTGATTTCTATCTAAAAATATAACAAACAAGCCTGGAGATTAATTGTCAAGAATATATGGATTCTTGGATTTGGTAATTTGTGAATAACAAGTAAAATTTTCAGTGGAAAAGAACTTAGCATTATAATAAAACTGAAGTTTCACATTTTCTGGATTCAGAGTACTTTTAAACATTTCAGGAAAAAATAATTTTTGATTTTTGACATTTTAAAAGAATGTATTATAAGAGTATTTAAGATTATGTTGAGATGGTACTTCTTTGCCTTTCTCCAGCCAGAGTGATTTATTTAGGTTGAGCAGCTAAGGCTGACAGTGCACTTTTGTCAGATAGCCCTTACATGTTCACAGAAAATCTGTTGTTTAGGTTTATTAATTTACTATAAAGTATGTGCCTATCCTATATGTATAATAATATTATTATTATACTTGGTGTTATTAAAAGATGTTAGTACAAATAAATGAGACCCCTTCAGTCTGAAGAGTTAGCAGTCCATTAGAGATGAGACAGATATGCAGGTGACAGATTCAGGGTAGATTATGATAATTCAAGAGGAGCTATAGAAAGGTGCCGTGGTGATGTTTCATAGGCCAGGTGGAATGAGCCACCAGAGAGAAAGAAGTTAAAGAAAAACAACTGAGAGAACTGAGGTAGGAGAAGGAGGTAGGATCAGAAGTACAAAATAGAGGGTTAACTTTGAAAATAGAAAAAGATACACACTCTTTCAACATTGAGGAGAAGAAGGTAAAATCAGATAGTGACAGAATATTGAGGTGGAAGGGAGATAGAAAAATAGGAATAATTTACATTAGATTTCTCCATTTTTCTCATTTTTCATCTGAGAGGATGAAAAAATTTTCATTTTCATGTGAGAGGAAGACAGGGATAAGAGTAATAATAATGGCAGCATTTACCGTTGGTTGAATTCTTACTATATGTACATGGCTAGCTGCTTTATTGTATATACTTTATATCATAACTGATAAAAGTAAGTAGTATTATGCCAATTTTACAGATAAGGGAAATAAGTTCAGAACTATTTAGTAATTTTTGATTGCAAAGATCTTGAGCCTTTTATTATCTCATACTGCCTCAAAGATTTTGAATGAGATAGATTTGAGGATTTGAGGAGATTTAGTGAATTTTGACATAGTTATCTTTAAGGGATTGGTTAAAATTAAAAAATGTTAATAAGCTTCTTGAGGTCAAATTAAAGAGAGTAGATGTATGGCTTAATCTAGCCAACAGGACTATATGGCCTTTCCATAGCCTAGCTCAAGAAGTCCAAGATTAGAAGTGAAGAAAATGTAAGATTGTATTATTTTTCCAAATAATATCATTTCAATAAAGTACCCATCTGGATAAGAGGGAATAGTAATGATATTATAACACAGCTTTCTGTATAAGGATGCTGGAAAGGATGCTTCCCCTAGGGGAAACAGTAACTCTGCTTCTTTCTCCAAGCCTTTGGTAACCTCTAATCTGTTTTCCGTCTCTGAATTTGCCTATTCTAGATGCTTTACTTAAGTGGAATTATGCAATATGTTCTTTTGTGTCTGATTTATTTCACTTAGCATATTTTCAAGTTCATCTGTGTTGTACAGTATATAGCTGTACGTTTACATCACATTTTGTTTATCCATTCATCTGTTTATGGACACTTGGGTTGTTTCCATTGTGAATTGTGCACCAGTGTACATAGTTCTTTGGAATATATAACTAATTGTGAAATTGCTGGGTAAAACAGCACAATTTTATCATGACTTTGGAGGTCAGAAGTCCTAAGCTGCATTCCTTCCAGAAGCTCTGTGGAGAGAATTCATTTCCTTCTCTCTTCTAGTAGCTTCTATAGGCTACCTATGTTCCTTGGTTTTTGACCTCTTCCTCCATCTTCAAAGCCAGAAGTAAAGTGTCTTTAGGTCTATCTGCCTGTCTTCCTCTCTCTCTCTCACTGCTGCTCCTCTTAGCACATCTTCTCTGACTCTCCTGCCTTCCTCTAACTCTTACAAAGACTGTTTTTTGGTTACACTGGGTCCACCCACATAATCAAGCATAACACCCCCATCTAAAGACCCTTGACCTAATCCCGTCTGCAAAATCTTTTTTACCATGTAAAGTAACTATTCACAGCTTCTGGGATTAAAATGTAGACATCTTTGAGTGGCCATTCTGCCTGCCAGAGTACTTTATCCTAAATTAAATCTAACTCTATTTTAGATGACAGTTGGAGATCAGAAGTTGTATAACATTTTATAAACTTCAGTAAGAAAAACCAAGGCATTTAAACCAAGGCATCTTTAAAGTAAAAATTATTAGACAAATGTTAAGCCATGCTCACTTTTTAATCAGAGAGCAGATTTGTTTCATCAGTATTTCTGACAAATGTTCATCTACCCTGAGCTTGGACTCATCCTTTGACAGAGAACAGTTTTTAATGCATCCTATTCTGCTGTTGTATAACTGTGTTATCTATACTCTTGAATTCTGCCCTTAGCATTAACACAGATTAAAATGATTTTTCTTATTTTTTAAAAATGAAAGCTTTCCTAGAAGTCATTGCCCTAGTCTAAGTTTTCATCATTTAACATTTATTATAAAGTGATTTATTATAAAGGGCTTCCCTCATAGCTCAGTTGGTAAAGAATCTGCCTGCAATGCAGGAGACCCCACTTGGATTCCTGGATTGGGAAGATCCACTGGAGAAAGGATAGGCTACCACTCCAGTATTCTGGCCTGGAGAATTCCAGGACTGTATAGTTTTTTTAAAAAATTTATCTATTATAAAGTATTTATTATATTAGTACATATATTATAAAGTATACAGATATATTATAAAGTATTATAAATATGATAATTTATTATAAAGTAATATAACAGTGGCTGTCATTCATTAAGTATTACATTCATTAAGTATGTTAAACACTTGTATAGATTACCTCATTTAATCCTTATAACAACCATATGAGGCCTTATTTTTTCTTTCTGTAGATCAGGGACTGAGGCTTAGATGTTTAGTTACTTGGCAAGAGTCAGGCATGTCAATAAACACGTCTATAAAAGTAAGCAGAGGCATCCTCCTGTCTTTTGTACTGTGTTCCTTTTGTTTTGTCTCCTATGTGTAAGACTCTATACTGTACTCAGAAGAATCACTAAAATTGAAAAAAATATTAATTTGTCCTCAAGAATTTCTCTTATAGAGAACATATATAAAAATAGAATAATCATAAGTATTACAAGAGGCCATAGGAATTTAGTGTAGGGAGATATCATTTCTAGCTGGGAAGATCAGGGGAGGCTTTGAAGAAAGTGGAGCTTAACCTGGGCCTTGAAGCTGGGTAGGATCTAAATGTGGTGGTAACAGGCAGTGTATGTTCAATGTGGAGAAAGCGTGAAAGCTCAGATGGGAGGAAGAAATCTGCACTGAAGGTTTCTAAATTCTTTAGCGTTTCCCCATCACGTCATGTGCTTTCTAAATCCTTTATCGTTTAGTCATCCTCAGAATTAGCATTAGGGTTCTGCAGACTTTAGTGCAGCCACTTCCATTACCATTGGCTTATTTTTATTATTTTTGAAAATTTATTGTTGGCTTTTTGTAACTTTTATAATTAATAAGGAAAAATGACATCAGATTAAATTTTTGAAATATAAGATATTATTTTTCTAATAATATTTAACTGTTTTGAAAGATTAAAAGTTATTTTATTTTAAAGCAACCGACTCATCTTTTAACCAGAAGGAAGAACTCAGTTTTAGGAGGATTCAGTTTTAACCTATTGATTGAATGAGTTTGTGGTCAGTTTAACTATCTTCTTTTTACCTGAATTATGTTCACTTGATTTTTTCATTCAGATGATTTTTCTCCAGGATAATATCAAGATCTTTTTGGCAACTGAAAAAGCCAAATAAATTATTAATTCAGCCTAATCTACAGTTATGAAATGGCATTCCAAAAATACTATCAGAAATTCTTAGCGACAAATGTTTTTTATCTGTTCTGTGAGACTTATTAGTGCCATGGTTGATATTAGAAAGTTATATTCTTAAGAGATCATAATCAGGCATCATTTTCTTTGAGATGAGGACAAAAGATGTTGAAAGACCAGGGCACCAGTGAATATATCTGCTATTTTTGTAATAATTGAAGAATCTTGATCTCTTGAAACAGTGCTAGTTTGGGAANTTTTTGATTGCAAAGATCTTGAGCCTTTTATTATCTCATATTGCCTCAAAGATTTTGAATGAGATAGATTTGAGGATTTGAGGAGATTTAGTGAATTTTAACATAGTTACCTTTAAGGGATTGATTAAAATTAAAAAATGTTAATAAGCTTCTTGAGGTCAAATTAAAGAGAGTAGATGTATGGCTTAATCTAGCCAACAGGACTATATGGCCTTTCCATAGCCTAGCTCAAGAAGTCCAAGATTAGAAGTGAAGAAAATGTAAGATTGTATTATTTTTCCAAATAATATCATTTCAATAAAGTACCCATCTGGATAAGAGGGAATAGTAATGATATTATAACACAGCTTTCTGTATAAGGATGCTGGAAAGGATGCTTCCCCTAGGGGAAACAGTAACTCTGCTTCTTTCTCCAAGCCTTTGGTAACCTCTAATCTGTTTTCCGTCTCTGAATTTGCCTATTCTAGATGCTTTACTTAAGTGGAATTATGCAATATGTTCTTTTGTGTCTGATTTATTTCACTTAGCATATTTTCAAGTTCATCTGTGTTGTACAGTATATAGCTGTACGTTTACATCACATTTTGTTTATCCATTCATCTGTTTATGGACACTTGGGTTGTTTCCATTGTGAATTGTGCACCAGTGTACATAGTTCTTTGGAATATATAACTAATTGTGAAATTGCTGGGTAAAACAGCACAATTTTATCATGACTTTGGAGGTCAGAAGTCCTAAGCTGCATTCCTTCCAGAAGCTCTGTGGAGAGAATTCATTTCCTTCTCTCTTCTAGTAGCTTCTATAGGCTACCTATGTTCCTTGGTTTTTGACCTCTTCCTCCATCTTCAAAGCCAGAAGTAAAGTGTCTTTAGGTCTATCTGCCTGTCTTCCTCTCTCTCTCTCACTGCTGCTCCTCTTAGCACATCTTCTCTGACTCTCCTGCCTTCCTCTAACTCTTACAAAGACTGTTTTTTGGTTACACTGGGTCCACCCACATAATCAAGCATAACACCCCCATCTAAAGACCCTTGACCTAATCCCGTCTGCAAAATCTTTTTTACCATGTAAAGTAACTATTCACAGCTTCTGGGATTAAAATGTAGACATCTTTGAGTGGCCATTCTGCCTGCCAGAGTACTTTATCCTAAATTAAATCTAACTCTATTTTAGATGACAGTTGGAGATCAGAAGTTGTATAACATTTTATAAACTTCAGTAAGAAAAACCAAGGCATTTAAACCAAGGCATCTTTAAAGTAAAAATTATTAGACAAATGTTAAGCCATGCTCACTTTTTAATCAGAGAGCAGATTTGTTTCATCAGTATTTCTGACAAATGTTCATCTACCCTGAGCTTGGACTCATCCTTTGACAGAGAACAGTTTTTAATGCATCCTATTCTGCTGTTGTATAACTGTGTTATCTATACTCTTGAATTCTGCCCTTAGCATTAACACAGATTAAAATGATTTTTCTTATTTTTTAAAAATGAAAGCTTTCCTAGAAGTCATTGCCCTAGTCTAAGTTTTCATCATTTAACATTTATTATAAAGTGATTTATTATAAAGGGCTTCCCTCATAGCTCAGTTGGTAAAGAATCTGCCTGCAATGCAGGAGACCCCACTTGGATTCCTGGATTGGGAAGATCCACTGGAGAAAGGATAGGCTACCACTCCAGTATTCTGGCCTGGAGAATTCCAGGACTGTATAGTTTTTTTAAAAAATTTATCTATTATAAAGTATTTATTATATTAGTACATATATTATAAAGTATACAGATATATTATAAAGTATTATAAATATGATAATTTATTATAAAGTAATATAACAGTGGCTGTCATTCATTAAGTATTACATTCATTAAGTATGTTAAACACTTGTATAGATTACCTCATTTAATCCTTATAACAACCATATGAGGCCTTATTTTTTCTTTCTGTAGATCAGGGACTGAGGCTTAGATGTTTAGTTACTTGGCAAGAGTCAGGCATGTCAATAAACACGTCTATAAAAGTAAGCAGAGGCATCCTCCTGTCTTTTGTACTGTGTTCCTTTTGTTTTGTCTCCTATGTGTAAGACTCTATACTGTACTCAGAAGAATCACTAAAATTGAAAAAAATATTAATTTGTCCTCAAGAATTTCTCTTATAGAGAACATATATAAAAATAGAATAATCATAAGTATTACAAGAGGCCATAGGAATTTAGTGTAGGGAGATATCATTTCTAGCTGGGAAGATCAGGGGAGGCTTTGAAGAAAGTGGAGCTTAACCTGGGCCTTGAAGCTGGGTAGGATCTAAATGTGGTGGTAACAGGCAGTGTATGTTCAATGTGGAGAAAGCGTGAAAGCTCAGATGGGAGGAAGAAATCTGCACTGAAGGTTTCTAAATTCTTTAGCGTTTCCCCATCACGTCATGTGCTTTCTAAATCCTTTATCGTTTAGTCATCCTCAGAATTAGCATTAGGGTTCTGCAGACTTTAGTGCAGCCACTTCCATTACCATTGGCTTATTTTTATTATTTTTGAAAATTTATTGTTGGCTTTTTGTAACTTTTATAATTAATAAGGAAAAATGACATCAGATTAAATTTTTGAAATATAAGATATTATTTTTCTGATAATATTTAACTGTTTTAAAAGATTAAAGTTATTTTATTTTAAAGCAACCGACTCATCTTTTAACCAGAAGGAAGAACTCAGTTTTAGGAGGATTCAGTTTTAACCTATTGATTGAATGAGTTTGTGGTCAGTTTAACTATCTTCTTTTTACCTGAATTATGTTCACTTGATTTTTTCATTCAGATGATTTTTCTCTAGGATAATATCAAGATCTTTTTGGCAACTGAAAAAGCCAAATAAATTATTAATTCAGCCTAATCTACAGTTATGAAATGGCATTCCAAAAATACTATCAGAAATTCTTAGCGACAAATGTTTTTTATCTGTTCTGTGAGACTTATTAGTGCCATGGTTGATATTAGAAAGTTATATTCTTAAGAGATCATAATCAGGCATCATTTTCTTTGAGATGAGGACAAAAGATGTTGAAAGACCAGGGCACCAGTGAATATATCTGCTATTTTTGTAATAATTGAAGAATCTTGATCTCTTGAAACAGTGCTAGTTTGGGAAAACATTACCAGATGAACTACCAATAATTTGAGGAGAAGCCTCAGAAATTCACTGAGCGACAGGCCTCACATAAAGTTATCATCAAAACATAGTGGAGCTTTCGGCTTGGAGGAAGCAAAGATGCACCTTTCTTCAGCTGTCCCAAATGTAGGTTCATCTGACACCAGCCAACCCCATGCCACCTAACTTAGACCCCTGATGAGATCAGAGCTGTGTATCTGAGGAGCACCAATGGGGAAGTAGGTGCCGCGTATGCCCTGGCTCCCAAGATCGGTCCTCTGGCTGTGTCTCCCAAAAAGATTGGTGATGACATCGCCAAGGCAGCTGGTGATAGGAAGGTCCTGGGGATGACAGTGAAACTGTCAGAACAGACAGGTCCAGATTGAGCGGTGCCTTCTGCTTCTGCCCTGATCATCAGAGCCCTCAAGTACAAAGACAGAAGCAGAAAAACATTGAGCACAGTGTAAATAACACTTTTGATGAGCTTGTCAACATTGCCTGACAGATGTGGCATCAGTCTTTAATAGCTCGAGTAGTCTCTGGAGCCATTAAAGAAATCCTGGAGACCACCCAGTCTGTGGGCTGCAGCGTTGATGGCCACGACTTTCATGACGTCAAACAACAGTGGTGCAGTGAAGTGCCCAGCTAGGTAAGAACTGCAAAGAAAAAAGAAAAGTAAAAGATTATTTGGCAACCAAAAAAAATTAAAAATAGTGGAACAGTTAAACATTTCAGACTCCACAAGGCCATTTTCCTTTTGAACTTATGTTTATTGTAGGATTATTACTAGTATTCTTATTGCTATTCTTATTATAGTTTTAAATTTATTGCATATTTTACTGTGTGGACTGCATTATGCACTGGCCAGAGTTCTTTTAGAAGCATCAGAGTGATACTGATACTGATACTGATTTTTCTCGGTCTTCCTTCATAGGATGTTTTAAATAGTTCCACAGGTCATTGAAACTGCCTGGAGCACTTCTAGAGCCTCATGAGCATGGTGGAAGATATATTACTCTGTTCTTGGTGGTCTAGAAGCAAGAAGTCAAACACTTAATAGGAAAAATGGCTTTCATCTAGTGTTGGGTTTGACAGATGTCAAAGTACATGGCTTCTGAGAGATTCTGACTATTGCATATTGAGAAACTTTTCCTGGCCCTGCCCTTTGGGGCCTGTGGGGAGTTTTAATTGCTGTCGTTTTGGTGTATGGGTCAGAGAACCACGCATGATTAGTGAGCCTATGAGAATACTAAGTGACATTTGAATTAAAATTTCACTTTTGTTAAAAGAGTGAATGAGCAATTGATCTTTTCACCAAGTGGTAACCCAATAACAGAAATTAAGATTTTTAAAGGCAGTATCCACTTTATTTTCATTCATTACAAATATAATTTAGAATATTAATATATTGTGTTTGTTTCTAAAAGGCTGCTTTAAACACAGATTATGAAATTGTAATTTTCTCCCTTCTTCCTTACAAGACAGGTTAGTTTCCTATCATGTCACTTTTTTGTGTTCTTTTTTCTAACAAATATAAAAGATTTTCCCAGTTATCTTATATTTTACATCTTGCTTGAAGCAAAAAACTAGACTCCATTACTCTTTCAATTAAATCCACTATATAGCAATTTTGGCTTAGAGCAGGGGCAGTGGAAGCCACGGGTCAGATTTAATGAGCACTCGTGAGAGGTGGAGAGGAGAATGAGAAAGTGTTTTTTAGAAAAAAGGGAGGAAGAAAAGGGAATAATCTAAAACAAATAGCTATGTTTGTCTTGGGAACACGGTAGACAGCACCGTTAGCTGAGTAGGGACGGCCTGAGCTGGGACTAGACTGCCTGAGGTGATACTTTCAGTTTTGAAGATGCTGCATTTGGGCGCCGTAGAGTACTTGTAGGTGAAAAAGTGAGTAATTGAAGATAGAGATATGTTCCTGAGGGGGAAAAATTGGCTCCTTATATAGGTGTGGAAGCACTTAGCAGGGAGATACTACTGGGAAGAGAATGGAGTAAGCTGAGAAGAGACCACAGGCAAAGTTCTTCTACAGCATAAAAAGGGCGGACAGAGAAAGAGAAGCCCTGCCCTGTAGTAGGGTGGCCCAGGCTGCACATCGCTGTTTAAATTAAATTAAACTTAAAAGTCAGTCATGTTAGCTACCTTTCTTCTGCTCAGTAGCCATGTGTCATTAGTGGCTACTGTCCACTATGTTAGTGAAACATTTCCATCATCACATAAATTTACTTTCACTTCACTCCAGTTCAGTTGGTCAGTCATGTCCAACTCTTTGCAAACCCCGTGGATCGCAGCACTCCAGCCCTCCCTGGCCATCACTAACTTCTGGACTTCACTCAGACTTATATCCATCGAGTTGGTGATGCCATCCAGCCATCTCATCCTCTGTCGTCCCCTTCTCTTCTGCCCCCAATCCCTCCCAGCATCAAGGTCTTTTCCAATGAGTCAACTCTTTGCATGAGGTGGCCAAAGTATTGGAGTTTCAGCTTCAGCATCAGTCCTTCGAATGAACACCCAGGACTGATCTCCTTTAGAATGGACTGGTTGGATCTCTTTGCAGTCCAAGGGACTCTCAAGAGTCTCCTCCAACACCATAGTTCAAAAGCATCAATTCTTTGGTGCTCAGCTTTCTTCACAGTCCAACTCTCATATCCATACATGACTACTGGAAATTGGTCATAACTTTCCTTCCAAGGAGTAAAGCATCTTTTGATTTCATGGCTGTAGTCACCATCTGCAGTGATTTTGGAGCCCCCCAAATAAAGTCTGACACTGTTTCCACTGTTTCCCCATCTATTTGCCATGAAGTGATGGGACTGGATGCCGCAATCTTAGTTTTCTGAATGTTGAGCTTTAACCCAACTTTTTCACTCTCCTCTCACTTTGGACAGTGCTTTAAGTAGACTAAGAAACAACAACTGCAGAGATCAGAAATGAACTGGACAGCAGATTTCATTCAGTTAATATTCACTGTAATGAAGTCTTGCAAAGAGGTAGAGACACATAGGAATTTTAAAATGTGACTTTTGGGTTTGACAGCAGTTACTAGGGACTTTTTAAGAAATTTATCTTATTGTAGTATAGTTGATTTACAATGTTGTGTTAATTTCTGCTGTACAACAAAGTGACTTAGTTATATGTATATATATTTTTTTATTATGGTTTACTACAAGACACTGAATACAGTTCCCTGTGTTATACAGTAATACTGTGTTTATTTATTCATATACTAGGGACTTAAAGGTTTTAAGTAAGTCATATGAGGAAAGAAATTGCTATGGATAGAATTGGGCAAGGGAAGGATAAATGTAGGCAACTTTTAAAATAGAATCTCTGTAAGAAGGTATGTGATTAAGAGCTTAGGCCCTGGAACCGGACCATCTGGATTCAGATCCTGGTTTCTTTTTCGGTGGACCTTAGAAAGCATCACTACGAACAAAGCTAGTGGAGGTGATGGAATTCCAGTAGAGCTATTTCAAATCCTAAAAGATGATGCTGTGAAAGTGCTGCACTCAATATGCCAGCAAATTTGGAAAACTCAGCAGTGGCCACAGGACTGGAAAAGGTTGGTTTTCATTCCAATCCCAAAGAAAGGCAATGCCAAAGAAGGCTCAAACTACTGCACAATTACACTCATCTCACATGCCAGTAAAGTAATGCTCAAAATTCTCTAAGCTATGCTTCAGCAATAAGTGAACCATGAACTTCCAGATAGTCAAGCTGCTTTTAGAAAAGGCAGAGGAACCAGAGATCAACTTGCCAACATCCACTGGATCATGGAAAAAGCAAGAGAGTTCCAGAAAAACATCTGCTTCTGCTTTATTGACTATGCCAAAGCCTTTGACTGTGTGGATCACAATAAACTGTGGACAATTCTGAAAGAGATGGGAATACCAGACCACCTAACCTGCCTCTTGAGAAACCTATATGCAGGTCAGGAAGCAACAGTTAGAACTGGACATGGAACAACAGACTGGTTCCAAATAGGAAAAGGAGTACGTCAAGGCTGTATATTGTCACCCTGCTTATTTAA
>SJYW01007241.1:282856-307401 GCA_006410735.1 Raphicerus campestris
GGCTTTCTTATCTCTCCTTGCTATTCTCTGGAACTCTGCATTCAGATTGGTATATCTTTCCTTTTCTCCTTTGCTTTTGGCTTCTCTTCTTTTCACAGCTATTTGTAAGGCCTCCTCAGCCAGCCATTTTTCTTTTTGCATTTCTTTTTCCTAAATATGTTCTTGATCCTTTGGATGTTTCCTGTCTCCTGTATAATGTCATGAACCTCCAACCATAGTTCATCAGGCACTCTGTCTATCAGATCTAGTCCCTTAAATCTATTTCTCACTTCCACTGTGTAATTGTAAGGGATTTGATTTAGGTCATTCCTGAATGGTCTAGTGGTTTTCCTTACTTTCTTCAAGTTAAGTCTGAATTTGGCAATAAGGAGTCCATGATCTGAGCCACAGCGAGCTCCCAGTGTTGTTGTTGTTGACTGTACAGAGCTTCTCCGTCTTTGTCGTCAAAGAATGTAATCAATTCGATTTCAAATTTTTAGCAGATGTGTTATAATCATCCATTCCATGGATAAACTATAGCCTCAGTTCTGATTATGCATCTTGTTTTGTAGTAACATAGAATGTTTTTAGAGCCATAAGTGATGCTCTTTTTGGATTTCCATTATCCCAGGTTCCTCCTATTTTATGGTGACAGACTTGGAAGAAACCACCTGTCCACACACACACACACGTAGTAGTGTATAATGTGGCTGCTCATTACAGATTAAAAATAGTGGATATTATCCAGACTATAGCTGCTTAGTGATGAAAGATTGCTTTCACGAACCCCATGTTCCATAATTTCTCATTCAAAAAAATTTTGTTTATTTTTTTTCATACACAGTTCCACTAGAGGTTAACTCTCTTGTTACTTGCCTTGTAGCAGAATGTCAAGTGGCCAGTTAGAGAGGTAAGATTGGCTGCTATAGCCAGGGAAGCTCATAGGGCAGTAAGATTCCTCCTGTCTGTTTTGTTCTACAGCTGAGAATTCATCTTTGATTCTGTTTAATTGAGGTGAAGTGCATATGACATCAAGTTAACCATTGAAGGCAAGCAGTTCCGTGGCATCTCGTACACTCACAGTGCTGCTGCGGCTGCTGCTGTTATCCAGCTCTAACATTATTCCAGAAGGAAACCACGAAAAGGTCGCTCTACTTTCCCCCTGCCCCCAGCTCCTGGCAGTCATGAGTCTGTGACCTGTCTGTGTTGGTTGAACCCTTCTGGAGAGTTCATTTAAATGGAATCATACAGTATGTCTGTCTGGCTTCTTCACTTAGCATGATGTTTTTGAGGTTCATCTAGGTTGTAGCAGTACTTCTTTCTTTTGTGCCCAAATAATATTCCATTGTATGACTGTACCACAGTTTGCCTTTCCAGTCATCTGTTAATGGACATTTGGGCTGTTTCTACTTTTTAGTCATTGTGAATAGTGCTGCTATGGACATTCATGTCCAAGCATTTGAGTATCTGTTTTCAATTCTTTGGGGTATATACCTACAGTTGAATTGATGGATCATGTAGTTAACATTTTTGAAGATCCACTAAACTCTTCCTCAGCAGCTCAATTATTTCCCATTTCCATAATCAGGGCCAAGGATCCCATTTTCTCCACATCCTTGTTACACTTGTTATTTTCCTTTTTTTTTTTTTCCTCCTAGAGCCTGCTAATGGGTTGAATAATATACATTTAAAGTAACCTCTCTGTATTCATTTTTGTCAGGAAATAGTGTTAGAAACCAAATCTTTACCTTTTTTCCAACACTGTCTTTGGGCATCTCCCTCTGTATTACAGTTAGAATGTCTTATGATATGAATAATGGGTTGTAATAATAAAGAATGTTTACATCTGAACCATTTGATTTTTGCTTTACTCACCTTGGTGGCTCAGCCCTCACTCTGTAACCCTAGACCCTATTTAAAACCTCCTCTCTCCCTCTTTGCCACACTAGAACTCTCAAAGCACTTGGTACCTTTTTTACAGCAAATACTGCAGTCTGCCATGCTTGGCTTGAGGGCAGTGGCAGTTTTTCTTAGTTATTTACTACCTCTCAAACCGATGCATTTAGAAGAAAAATCTGAAATCACTGAGATTAGAAAAAAGAAAATTTGTTTTTAGGTATCATGATTTCCTTTAGATATAACTAGATCCTGAAGAGATAATTAAATTATAAGTTTTGAGGCCTCAAAGGGTTGACCTGTTTGGAAAATATTATCTCTTAAATAAGGATTAAGTGTCTTTACTTAAAAACTCGGTTGTACTCTTTAATGACCCGTATGGGAACAGAATCTAAAAACGAGTGGACATATATGTGTATACATAACTGATTGACTTTTCTGTACAGCAGAAACTAACACAACGTTGTAAATCAACTATACTCCAGTAAAATTCATTTAAAAGTAAAAATAAAAGAAAGGTACATGTCTTTTTAAATTGCTTTAATCACTATGGATTCAATATGTATGGGATTCATATATACAAACTACTGTACATAAAGTGGGGCTTCCCAGCTGGCACCAGTGGTACAGAACCCACCTGCCAATGCAGGAGACATAGGAGCTATGGGGTCCATCCCTGGCTCAGGCAGATCCCCTGGAGGAAGGCGTGGCAACCCACCCACTCCAGTATTCTTACCTGGAGAATCCCACGGACAAAGGAACCTTGCGAGCTACAGTCCATGGGGTCACAAAAGAGTCGGACATGACTTAGCGACTAAAACAACAAAAAAAGGATGTAGATATCTATTCTTATTCATGGAGAAATGACAACAGGATTAGGATAATGAAAAGACTGTCCTCCCTCTACCAAAAAATAATAATAATAAAATAAAGGCACTCCTGGACAGAATTTTAAAAAGCAGAAGTCAATTTTTTTAAGAGACAAATCACATTGGAGTAAATAGAAGGTATAAATTATTGTTTTTGTGTTTGGAAGGTTGGAAACATAAAGGAAGGCAGCACATGGTCTGGGCACTGAGAGGCACTGAAAAGCGTGAAACCTGTGCAAATCTCAGAAGTGTGAACTGTTCATCAGGAGAGGAGACCTTTGCCTGTTTGGTCCTTGACTGCTACCTATGAAGAAACAACTTCCTGGGAGATGACAACTTGCCGATTCTTAGCGAAAGTCGCTCAGTCATGTTTGACTGTTTGCAACCCCATACAGTCTTGAAATTCTCCAGGCCAGAACACCTGAGTGGGGATCTTGGGGGATCTTCTGAACACAGGGATCAAACCCAGGTCTCCCGCATTGCAGGTGGATTCTTTAGGAGCTGAGCCACTGGGGAAGCCAAAAATTCTTAAGCAACATGTAAATTTCACCTCACTTTCAGCTGGGCCTTCACTGTAACTAGGGTCCTTGGATTCACCTCTAATGCACCTGCTTTTTTCTTTGCCTCTTGCTGTCTGGATGTGTCCCCAAAAGTTTACTGCAACTCTGGTCATTGTTGATGTTTTTATTTTACTATTTTCATATAAAAGTGGTAATTGTAAAAACCTTTATGTAAACACATATGTGTGATTTAAGCACTCATGTGCCTACCACTGTGGTCACAAAACAGTTATCATGTTCCAGAAGGCCATGGTAGAGCCATTCTGATCCTGTGCTTCTACCAAAGAGGCAACCATCAACCCGAACTTGGTGTTAGCGGCCACATTGCTTTTCTCTCCACATTTTTCCAGCTATGTATTAGTTGAATCATACTATCTGTCTATATATATATATTCTCTGTCTGGTTTCTTTTGCTGAACGTTATGTTTTGGGGATTCATCCAGGTTTGTACACATATCTCTAATTCACTTTCACTGGATGTGTAATCCCAGTATATGATTGCATCACAATTTTTCTCTCCATTCTATTACTGATAGACGTTTCCATTATTTTTAGGCTTTTGCTATTACAAACATTACTGCTCTAATTTTGTGATCTCTTGATACAGAATAACTCCTAAACCTGTTAAAGGTGTTACCCAGTAGTGTGGCCACAACTAAAGTGGTAGTACTAAATAATACTGCTACCAACAACAGACGAGAATTGTAGTCTCGCCAAAACTTTCTATTAACCAACTTGGTAATTTTAGCCAGTCTAGTGGGTGTAAAATGCTATCTCATTGGGACTTTATTGTATTTCCTAGTTTCCAAGGAAATTGAATATCCTTTCTTGTGTTTATGGGTCATTATGTTTCCTCTTTTGTGAAATTCTTTTTTTTTTTAATACTTTATTCTACGTTACAATACTGTATTGGTTTTGCCATACATTGACATGAATCAGCCACAGGTGTACACGGTCTCCCAATGCCGAAGCTCTCTCCCACCTCCCACCCCATATCATCTCTCTGGATCATCCCGTGCACCAGCCCTAAGCATCCTATATCCTGTATTGAACATAGACTGGCGCTTCGTTTCTTATACGATAGTATATATGTTTCAATGCCATTCTCCCAAATCATCCCACCCTCTCCCTCTCCCTCAGAGGCCAAAAGTCCGTTCTATACCTCTGTGTCTCTTTTGTTGTCTCACATACAGGGTTATCATTACTATCTTTCTAAATTCCATATATATGTATCAGTATACTGTATTGGTGTTTTTCTTTCTGGCTTACTTTACTCTGTATAATCGGCTCCAGTTTCAAAAGCCTTTGTTTTGCCAATCTAATTTTTCTTTTGGGCTTTTAAAGTTGATTCATGGGAGTTTTTTTGTGTGTTTTGAGTACTAATCCTTTCTTATTTATATGTATTGTAGTTATTTTCTTCTTTTCATTACTTATACATAGTCTTTTGATGAATGATGCTTGTAATTTTAAAGTAGTATGTATGTATGTGGTAAGTTGCTCAGTTGTGTTCGACTCTACGTGAACCCAGGAACTGTATCCCAGCACGCTTCTCTGTCCATGGGGATTCTCCAGGCAAGAATACTGGAGTGGGTTGCTGTGCCCTCCTCCAGGGGATCTTCCCAACCCAGGGATTGAACCCAGATCTTCCACATTGCAGGTGGATTCTTTAACATCTGAGCTACCAGGGAAGTCCAAGAATACTGGAATGAGTAGCCTATCCATTCAGAAGATCTTCGCGACCCAGGAATCAAATGGGAATCTCCTGCATTACAGATGGATTCTTTATCAACTGACCTACCAAAGAAGCCCAGGTCATTTGTGTATAACAAAGGCAATTTTTAACAGATTTTGTGTGCTATATCTTATTAAATTCTTATTCTGATTATTCACTTTAGTTCAGTCACTCAGTCCTGTCCAACTCTTTGTGACCCCATGGACTGCAGCACACCAGGCTTCCGTCCATCACCAGCTCCTGGAGCTTGCCCAAACTCATGCCCATCAAGTCGGTGATGCCATCCAATTATCTGATCCTCTGTCGTCCCCTTCTCCTCCTGCCTTCAATCTTTCCTAGCATCAGGGTCTTTTCCAGTGAGTCAGTTCTTCACATCAGGTGGCCCAAGTTTCAGCTGCAGCATCAGTCCTTCCAGTGAATATTCAGAGCTGATTTCCTTTAGGATTGACTGGTTGGATCTCCTTGCAGTCCAAGGGACTCTCAAGAATCTTCTCCAACACCACAGTTCAAAAGCATCAATTCTTTGGCAGTCAGCTTTATTTATGGTACACTTCTCACATTCATACATGACTACCAGATAAACCATAGCTTTGACTAGATGGACCTTGTTGGCAAAGTAATGTCTCTGCTTTTTAATATGCTGTCTAGGTTGGAGAAGGAAATGGAAACCCACTCCAGTACTCTTGCCTGGAACATCCCATGGACGGAGGAGCCCTGGTAGGCCACAGTCCGTGGGGTCGCAAAGAGTCAGATTTCCTTGGCATGATTGTTCTGCAGTTTGTCTGTCGTCTGCTTGGCGGCTCTGCGGCAGGGTTTATGGCAACCTCTTCTTAAAGGGCTTATGCCACATGCCGTGTGACCGAGGGCTGCCACCTACAGAGCCGCTGACCAGTGCCTCCGCAGGAGACACCCAAACACCCAGAGGCAGGCCTGGCTTGGTCTCTGTGGGATCTCCTGTTGTGCACAAGGTTTTGTTTGAGCCCTCCAAGCATCTCTGGCAGTTATGGGGTTTGGTTCTAATCGTGATTTCGGCCCTCCTACCTTCTTGTTGGGGCTTCTCCTTTGCCCTTCGACGTGGGATATCTTTTTTGGTGGGATCCCACATTCTCCTGTCAATGGTTGTTCAACAGTGAGTTGTAATTTTGGAGTTCTTGCATGAGAAGATGAGNATCACCAGCTCCTGGAGCTTGCCCAAACTCATGCCCATCAAGTCGGTGATGCCATCCAATTATCTGATCCTCTGTCGTCCCCTTCTCCTCCTGCCTTCAATCTTTCCTAGCATCAGGGTCTTTTCCAGTGAGTCAGTTCTTCACATCAGGTGGCCCAAGTTTCAGCTGCAGCATCAGTCCTTCCAGTGAATATTCAGAGCTGATTTCCTTTAGGATTGACTGGTTGGATCTCCTTGCAGTCCAAGGGACTCTCAAGAATCTTCTCCAACACCACAGTTCAAAAGCATCAATTCTTTGGCAGTCAGCTTTATTTATGGTACACTTCTCACATTCATACATGACTACCAGGTAAACCATAGCTTTGACTAGATGGACCTTGTTGGCAAAGTAATGTCTCTGCTTTTTAATATGCTGTCTAGGTTGGAGAAGGAAATGGAAACCCACTCCAGTACTCTTGCCTGGAACATCCCATGGACGGAGGAGCCCTGGTAGGCCACAGTCCGTGGGGTCTCAAAGAGTCAGATTTCCTTGGCATGATTGTTCTGCAGTTTGTCTGTCGTCTGCTTGGCGGCTCTGCGGCAGGGTTTATGGCAACCTCTTCTTAAAGGGCTTATGCCACATGCCGTGTGACCGAGGGCTGCCACCTACAGAGCCGCTGACCAGTGCCTCCGCAGGAGACACCCAAACACCCAGAGGCAGGCCTGGCTCGGTCTCTGTGGGATCTCCTGTTGTGCACAAGGTTTTGTTTGAGCCCTCCAAGCATCTCTGGCAGTTATGGGGTTTGGTTCTAATCGTGATTTCGGCCCTCCTACCTTCTTGTTGGGGCTTCTCCTTTGCCCTTCGACGTGGGATATCTTTTTTGGTGGGATCCCACATTCTCCTGTCAATGGTTGTTCAACAGTGAGTTGTAATTTTGGAGTTCTTGCATGAGAAGATGAGCACACATCCTTCTACTCTGCCATCTTGTGTCTCTTCATAAACGTCTTGTGTGTTACATTCCTTAGGATATTCTACATCCATAATCAAATTATCTAGGAAGAAGGTTTGTTTTTTTCACCCCAACTTACTGTTTTCTTTCCTTATTTTGCTGACTAAGCCTTCCAATAGCTAGCACCCTTATCTTGTTCTTAATCTTAAAGTGAGTGCATTTAGTGTTAACTCTTTGTCAAGTTAGAGAAGCTTCTTTCTTTTCCTACACCTAGAATTTTTATCATAAGTGGGTATTGAATTTTGTCTCAGTGTTTTCTCCATCTTTTGAGGTGATTGTATGATTTTACCCCCTTACATTATTTGAATTTCTTTTAGCCCCAAACCAACCTTGCATTCCTGGAATAAATCCATCTTAGTCACAATATTTTATCATACTGGATTATTTTTGTTATTATTTAGGATATTTTCATATATTTATGATTTTTTCACACTTTGTCGGGTTTTAGTATCAAGGTTATGCTGGCCTCATAAAATGAGTTATGAAGTATTTCCTTTTTTATTAAACCGTACTCTGATAACGTTGTATAGGATTGGAATTCTTCTTTCCTTGAATTTTTGAAAGCAAGCAGAATAATATAATCTAGACTTTTCATTTTCTTTTCAGAAATATTTTTAATCTACTAATTCAATTTCTTCAAATGCTATGGACTCTTGGGCTTTTTTTGTTTGTTTTTCTTTCTTGAGTCAGTCTTGATAAAGTTGCTGGAGAGTTATCTGTCTCTAAGCTTTCTTTTATCAGGTCACAATATCCTCTTTTTAGTTTCTGTGACATTTTTTTATTTTGCTTATTTGGTTATCTGTAAATTATTTGCTCCTTTTATTTTATTTTATCAGAAGTTTGTTAGGTTATATGATTCTTTTAAAAGAACCAAGTTGATATTTCTGTTACATGTTTTTCCCCATTTCATTAATTTCTTCTTTCTCAGTACTTAATCCTTATATTTTCTGTACCATTTGATCATACTACCCTATCCTTGGAGCTTTCTCTTCTCTGGCTCCTGAGGGTGTTAGTCTTGAGGGAGCTTTTTCCTACTTTTTAAACTACTTCCTCTGACTCTTTGTCTTTACATCTCCTAATTAGGTCCCCTCTTATCTTCAACCTTTTCTCTATATGCAGTCCCAGCCTACGATGGTGCAGAAACAGTATGGACTCTGTAGAAACAATACTTTGAATCTTGAATTTTGGTCTTTTCCTAGGCTGGTGATGGATACTGTCTTGGGTGCTGGGCAGCAGCAGGAGGGGAAACAACCGATAACAGTTATAACCTATGCACCCATTCTGTTTTTTACTTTCATTACATTATTTATTAAGTTACATTCTGCTGCTACTGAGTTGCATCAGTCGTGTCCGACTCTGTGCGACCCCATAGAAGGCAGCTGGCCAAGCTTCTCTGTCCCTGAGATTCTCCAGGCAAGAATACTGGAATGGGTTGCCATTTCCTTTTCCAATGCATGCATGAATGCTAAGTCACTTCAGTTGTATTCGACTCTGTGTGACCCCATAGGCAGCAGCCCACCAGGCTCCTCTGCCCCTGGGATTCTCCAGTCAAGAACACTGGAGTGGATTGCCATATTCCTTCTCCATTAAGTTACATGAGATAGTCAATATTTTATTATAAAACAAGCTTTGCATTAGATGATTTTACCCAACTGTACAATGGCACCCCACTCCAGTACTCTTGCCTGGAAAATCCCATGGACAGAGGAGTGTGGTAGGCTGCAGTCCATGGGGTTGCAAAGAGTCAGACACGACTAAGCGACTTCACTTTCACTTTTTGCTTTCGTGCATTGGAGAAGGAAATGGCAACCCACTCCAGTGTTCTTGCCTGGAGAATCCCAGGGATGGCGGAGCCTGGTGGGCTGCCGTCTATGGGGTTGCACAGAGTTGGACACGACTGAAGCAACTTAGCAGCAGTAGCAGCAGCAGGCTAATAAAAATGTTCTGAGCATATTTAAGTTAAGTCAGGCCAAGCTATGACATTCTGTAGGTTAGGTATATTAAATGCATTTCTGACTTAGGATATTTTCAGTTAGGAAGGGTTTTATCAGAACGTAACCCCATTGTTGATTAAGGAAGATCTATTCGTATATCCATTCTTAATTAATAGACTTTTTACTTTACTAATTTCAACTATCCTTTCTCTATGAGTGAGTTTCTGCAGAATCAGGAACCCATTCCTTGTCTTAGCCCTTCCACCAACTAGCTCAAACATCTTGAGCAATTCACTTAAGAGTCCTTAATCTCTGTTTCTTCACCAATGAGATAAGGAGGTGCTGTATACAAGATCTTTGAAGTTTACCTCAGTAATACTGTTCTAGAAGGCAATGGCACACCACTCCAGTACTCTTTCCTGGAAAACCCCTGGACAGAGGAGCCTGGAAGGCTGTAGTCCATGGGGTCGCTGAGAGTCAGACACAACTGAGCGACTTCACTTTCACTTTTCACTTTCATGCATTGGAGAAGGAAATGGCAACCCACTCCAGTGTTCTTGCCTGGAGAATCCCAGGGATGGGGAGCCTGATGGGCTGCCATCTATGGCGTCGCGCAGAGTCGGACACAACTGAAGTGACTTAGCAGCAGCAGCAGTGTTAACCTTACAAGTTCTTTAGCTCTGACCTCTGTCATTTGTAAATTCCTCAGGATCACTTGTCTTAGATTTTTTATTAGGGTTTCTGAAACTCTATGCTATATCTTATGTTAATCTGCATATGTAATTCAGCCTGCTCCCCCAGCCTTTTAGTTCCCCTGATTGCTCCTTTGAATGCTGCTGTTTTCTCAGGCACACGTTTGATTCTGGCTGCCAGCATCCCTGTTTTTCCATGCTGTCTTCATACTGAAGTCTGATTAGGATATGCCTGTGTATGGCTGTGTATCTGTTCCCTTCTCCTTTCTTTAGCTCAGAATATGTTTTACAAGAATGATTTCTATGCAGTATCTACTTTATTCTGCCTCTCACATCCCATTGGAGCCTCAGCACTTTAACTTAAAAAAAAAATCTGTGCCTTTGCATCTTAGATCTCTGGTTGTCTGAGTTGTTATCTCAATGTTTTGATCATACCATGCTTTGGATACCATAACTTGATGCCACCCCTCCTTACCCCCAAGAGGAAGAGCAGAGTACTTAAATAGCATTATGTGTAGGCCACTGGAATAGGCTTTGTACACCAGTTATCAGTCAAACTTGTGTTGTATATTTCTTTGTAATTTACAAAAAGCTTATTATTTTTATTTTTATGAAAACTCGAGAATGGAACCAGTGTGTGGAATTTTTATGGTCTCCATGAGAGTGAAATATTTGTTTCTGAAAGACTTCTTCAACTGGTGATGTGTTAGTCTCTAAGTGTTTATCTCTGTTTTTAAAAATCTTATCTTCTTTTAGCCTTGTTGATTTATTTTTATGTATCTTGAGGCTTCCCTGGTGGCTCAGATAGTAAAGCAACTGTCTACAGTGTGGGAGACCCAAGTTCGATCCCTGGGTCGGGAATATCCCCTGGAGAAGGAAATGGCAATCCACTCCAGTACTATTGCCTGGAAAATCCCATGGACAGAGGAGCCTGGTAGGCTACAGTCCATGGGATGGCAAAGAATCGGACACAACTGAGCGACTTCACTTCAGTGTATCTTGAGCTTGTTTCTCTAATGGTACACAGTTTTACAATCTTGACATAAGTCGTGATTTCCTGCGTCGAGATGGAGATAGTAGCCATTGACAAAAATGTGCAACTTCCGTATGTGGCTTATAGAATTTAAATTTTATTTCAACTAATGTTTCACACTACTTGATGCAAGCCTGTACTGTTAGTTTCATTAATTATATATATGTAAGAAGTTCTATATTTCCTGTCTGTGAAAAACTTTAGGAAAAACCATAAGAGAACAATCACTATGAGATTTTTCAAGGAGGTGAAATACATGTGCACTTTTTAAATAATTAGCTCAAACCTTAAATAGTTCTTGTGAGTCATGTGATCTACCTAATTAATTCTATTAAAATGATGCATTTGCTCAGCTAGGATATAATGGCAGAAGTTAGCCCCCTTTTAGAAATACTTCCTGAAGTTTCTAGCTTGTTCTTTTCTAACTGGTCTGTTCTGTTAACATACACGAGGCTGAGGAAGAAACATTGAGATATTCCAGTGGTCGGGAACGGAAGCTCACTACCATGTTCATGTGACTCCATGATTCTTGCAGGTTCCCATAGTGCATTATATTTTATTCACTACAAAATATTGTGGTTATTTCTAAATAATATCTAGACATAGTAATTTGAAAACAATGTAGTATATCTATTAGAAAGTATTTCTGGGTAGTGGGGTGGTATGTCTTTCCATGAATTAATCCGATTCTTAACTAAAAAGCCTCTTAATGAAAGTGAAAGTGGAGAGTGAAAAAGTTGGCTTAAAGCTCAACATTCAGGAAACTAAGATCACGGCATCTGGTCCCATCACTTCATGGGAAATAGATCGGGAAACAGTGGAAACAGTATCAGACTTTATTTTGGGAGGGCTCCAAAATCTCTGCAGATGGTGATTGTAGCCATGAAATTAAAAGATGCTTACTCCTTGGAAGAAAAGTTATGACCAACCTAGATAGCATATTTAAAAGCAGAGACATTACTTTGCCAACTAAGGTCAGTTTAGTCAAGGCTATGGTTTTTCCAGTGGTTATGTATGGATGTGAGAGTTGGACTGTGAAAAAGGCTGAGCGCCGAAGAATTGATGCTGTTGAACTGTGGTGTTGGAGAAGACTCTTGAGAGTCCCTTGGACTGCAAGGAGATCCAACCAATCCATTCTGAAGGATATTAACCCTGGGATTTCTTTGGAAGGACTGATGCTGAAGCTGAAACTCCAGTACTTTGGCCACTTCATTCGAAGAGTTGACTCATTGGAAAAGACTCTGATGCTGGGAGGGATTGGGGGNAACTCGAGAATGGAACCAGTGTGTGGAATTTTTATGGTCTCCATGAGAGTGAAATATTTGTTTCTGAAAGACTTCTTCAACTGGTGATGTGTTAGTCTCTAAGTGTTTATCTCTGTTTTTAAAAATCTTATCTTCTTTTAGCCTTGTTGATTTATTTTTATGTATCTTGAGGCTTCCCTGGTGGCTCAGATAGTAAAGCAACTGTCTACAGTGTGGGAGACCCAAGTTCGATCCCTGGGTCGGGAATATCCCCTGGAGAAGGAAATGGCAATCCACTCCAGTACTATTGCCTGGAAAATCCCATGGACAGAGGAGCCTGGTAGGCTACAGTCCATGGGATGGCAAAGAATCGGACACAACTGAGCGACTTCACTTCAGTGTATCTTGAGCTTGTTTCTCTAATGGTACACAGTTTTACAATCTTGACATAAGTCGTGATTTCCTGCGTCGAGATGGAGATAGTAGCCATTGACAAAAATGTGCAACTTCCGTATGTGGCTTATAGAATTTAAATTTTATTTCAACTAATGTTTCACACTACTTGATGCAAGCCTGTACTGTTAGTTTCATTAATTATATATATGTAAGAAGTTCTATATTTCCTGTCTGTGAAAAACTTTAGGAAAAACCATAAGAGAACAATCACTATGAGATTTTTCAAGGAGGTGAAATACATGTGCACTTTTTAAATAATTAGCTCAAACCTTAAATAGTTCTTGTGAGTCATGTGATCTACCTAATTAATTCTATTAAAATGATGCATTTGCTCAGCTAGGATATAATGGCAGAAGTTAGCCCCCTTTTAGAAATACTTCCTGAAGTTTCTAGCTTGTTCTTTTCTAACTGGTCTGTTCTGTTAACATACACGAGGCTGAGGAAGAAACATTGAGATATTCCAGTGGTCGGGAACGGAAGCTCACTACCATGTTCATGTGACTCCATGATTCTTGCAGGTTCCCATAGTGCATTATATTTTATTCACTACAAAATATTGTGGTTATTTCTAAATAATATATAGACATAGTAATTTGAAAACAATGTAGTATATCTATTAGAAAGTATTTCTGGGTAGTGGGGTGGTATGTCTTTCCATGAATTAATCCGATTCTTAACTAAAAAGCCTCTTAATGAAAGTGAAAGTGGAGAGTGAAAAAGTTGGCTTAAAGCTCAACATTCAGGAAACTAAGATCACGGCATCTGGTCCCATCACTTCATGGGAAATAGATCGGGAAACAGTGGAAACAGTATCAGACTTTATTTTGGGAGGGCTCCAAAATCTCTGCAGATGGTGATTGTAGCCATGAAATTAAAAGATGCTTACTCCTTGGAAGAAAAGTTATGACCAACCTAGATAGCATATTTAAAAGCAGAGACATTACTTTGCCAACTAAGGTCAGTTTAGTCAAGGCTATGGTTTTTCCAGTGGTTATGTATGGATGTGAGAGTTGGACTGTGAAAAAGGCTGAGCGCCGAAGAATTGATGCTGTTGAACTGTGGTGTTGGAGAAGACTCTTGAGAGTCCCTTGGACTGCAAGGAGATCCAACCAATCCATTCTGAAGGATATTAACCCTGGGATTTCTTTGGAAGGACTGATGCTGAAGCTGAAACTCCAGTACTTTGGCCACTTCATTCGAAGAGTTGACTCATTGGAAAAGACTCTGATGCTGGGAGGGATTGTGGGCAGGAGGAGAAGGGGACGACAGAGGATGAGATGGCTGGATGGCATTACTGACTCGATGGACGTGAGTCTGAGTGAACTCCAGGAGATGGTGATAGACAGGGAGGCCTGTTGTGCTGCGATTCATGGGGTCGCAAAGAGTCGGACACGACTGAGCGACTGAACTGAAGTGGTTAAAGGCACTGACTGACCTAACAGTTAGAAAATGATAGTGATAGTGGAGCCCCTGCTAACTAGGTGTATGCAGCAATCTAGACATTAATAAAATCATTTTATCTAAATGATTGCTTTTACTGTCATTTATTAAGGCATTTTAAGAGTAAATTCATCTCAGTCTTGGGAAAGTCACCTGTTAATTTCTTCTGTCCAAGCCATGTATCAAGAAAGGAGAGACTAGAAGACAGCCTTGGTACTCCCATAAGAGCTCTGTCTCTACCAGTCTTTACAACAGTGTAATAATGATCATCTTTTCTTCAGACCACCTTAGGTTTCAAGCTTATTCTGACCCCAGTTGCTCTAATTGCTGCTTTCACTTTTGAACTAACATGATTTTATGATTATAATTTATTATTCATATTTTTTTTTCTTAAGCTTTATCTTCATTCATGTACGTGTCTTGCAGTCCTGTCGTTAGAAGAAAAATCATTTTACTCTATTTCTTCATCCTTTTGAATCTCTTTTCCTCCTTGGAGGTACTTAGAAAAATGCTTGTACAAAATAGGTGCTTGATAAATGCATGTGTTTAAGATAAATGCACGTGTTTAAGGACAGTCTGTCTTCCCTGGTGGCTCAGATGGTAAAGTGTCTACCTGTGATGTGGGAGACCTGGGTTCGATCCCTGGTTTGGGAAGATCTGGAGAAGAAAACAGCAACCCACTCCAGTACTCTTGCCTGGAAAATCCCATGGACGGAGGAGCCTGGTAGGCTACAGTCCATGGGGTCGCAAAGAGTCAGACACAACTGAGCGGTAGTAAGAAAAGTCTGGTGGTTAGTTCAGCTTTTGTGTTTTCAATAGTTATATTATTTTGCTTGCTTTCTAGGCACACAAACCAATGGTCTGGACTTTCAGAAGCAGCCTGTGCCCGTTGGAGGAGCCATCTCAACAGCCCAGGCTCAGGCTTTCCTTGGACATCTCCATCAGGTAGGTTGTTCTGCGCAGCTGTGAGTGAGAGTGAAAAGTGATGACTTGGAATGCTAGGGCTCAGTAAAGCTATTTCAGAATGCAGGACTTCTAAAGTTGATTTAAACCTGGTGTTACCAGCACCTAACCATGTCATTCTGAATGGTTACTAGGGAATCCTTTAACTTTGTTGTCTATATAGCTGTTGACTCCACAGCTGTATGAAAAAGAGTTCCTTGTTTGAACAGATACATTTACAACTGGGTTACTGTTTTGTGAGTGTGGTCTGTGGTGAATCACTGAAAGTATTGAATAGTAAATTACAAAGTCATCCAAAATGATTTAACACCCATTGTCTGACACTTGCTGTGTAAGACTTTGAGTTCATAGCTCGTATTCCTTCTTTAAAGCAATTTCAGACCATTTACATTTGGGCAACCACGTAGAGGTTTTGCTTGACTGGGAACATCCTGGTTTGGGATTCAACTTTATTACTCTTATATTACGTGAATTTCTCCTAAGTCTAAAGCAGGTTCTAAATCTATCATCCATATGTTATCATTAAAGTAAACAGAAGAGGAATATAAAAACAAATAGTGACTCTCCAGGAGTTGAGGGATATGGGAGCTGGTTGAAAACTGAAAGTAAATAAAACAGTGAAGGCATTTGGGAGACAGATTAGGAATGTGTCTCAACTGCTTGATTTATGCTCACAGTTACGTATTAAAGCTTCACTTTGCACAGCTTGTTGGTCTTTACCTCACATAAACCCTAGAACCAGTTTAGTGTGCAGGTCAGCAGTAGTGATTTTGGTAGTGCCAGATGGTACTAGTGGTGGAGGTTCAATGAAAAGCACATATGGACATAAAATAATAGATGTTCAATAATTATTTGTTGAACAAATGAATGAATGGATGGCAAAACTTAATGAGTACAGAGGAAGAAATGATTAGCTCATCTCACATATTGTAAGATTTTTTTCATAGGGTGATTTTTAAGTCAAGTAGAATGTTGTTCGGTCGCTAAGTCATGTCTGACTCTGTAACTCTAGGAGCTACAGCACACCAGCCTTCCCTGTCCTTCACTATCTCCTAGAATTTGCTCAAACTCATGTCCATTGAGTCAGTGATGTTTTCTTCCCCAGCATCAGGGTCTTTTCCAGCGAGTCAGCGCTTCACCAAACTCTTCTTCCAGGTGGCCAAAATATTGGAGCTTCAGCATTCTAAGGAGCAAGCATCTTTTAATTTCATGGCTGCAGTCACCATCCACAGTGATTTTGGACCCCCAGAAAATAAAATCTGTCACTGTTAACACTTTTCCCCCATCTATTTGCCATGAAGTGATGGGGCTAGATGCCATGATCTTCATTTTTTGAATGTTGAGTTTTAAGCAAAGTTTTTCACTCTCCTCTTTCACCTTCATCAAGAGGTTCTTTTTCAGTTCCTCCTTGCTTTCTGCCACTAGAGTGCTATCATCTGCATATCTGAGGTTGTTGATATTTCTCCCAGCAATCTTGATTCCATCTTGTGCTTCATCCAGCCCAGCATTTTGCATGATGTACTCTGCATATAAGTTAAATAAGCAGGGTGACAGTATATAGCCTTGACGTGCTCCTTTTCCTATTTTGAACCAGTCCATTGCTCCATGTCTGTTCCAGGCGATCTTCTCAACCCAGGGATTGAACTCAGGTCTCCAGCATTTCAGGCAGTTATTTTACCATCTGAGCCACCAGGGAAGCCCAAAGGATATTGGGAGCTAGCTAAATGGAGTTGTAAAGGGATGCTCTCACTTTTTGTTTTCAACTTTCTATTTTGAAAAGTTTAAAATCTATGGAAAATTGAATAACAATAGGACAGTTTTCAGCCAAAAGCTCTTCATCTGGTGTCACTAATTGTTACTGTGCTAGCATATATGCTTTATGTGTTTGTGCACATACATTTTGTGTATGTATATACATGTCAACTTGGAGAAGGAAATGGTAACCCACTCCGTATTCTTGCCTAGAGAATTCTGTGGATGGAGGAGCCTGGTAAGCTGATGTCCATAGGGTCGCACAGAGTTGGACACAACTGAAGCAACTTAGCAGGCATGCAGGCACTGGAGAAGGAAATGGCAACCCACTCCAGTATTCTTGCCTGGAGAATCCCAGGGACAGAGGAGCCTGGTGGGCTGCTGTCTATGGGGTCGCAGAGTCAGACATGACTGAAGCAACTTAGCAGCAGCAGCAGCATGCGTGTCAACTTGTCCCATTATTCTGTACTGAATTTGATCATTTGATTAAGGTAGTGTCTCAAATATGTCTACTATAAAGGTAACTTTCTTCCTTATAATTAATAAGGAGATACTGTAAGACAAATCACATAGAAACTTTAAGTTCAGGAAGCCTTGATGCTGTGTGCTAAATCCAAAATGAAATTATCCTGTTAATGATAAATTTTTTCAGTCTTCCAAATTTGAACCCTGGAATAATCCATAACATTTTTTTTCTTCATTTATATCCAGTCAGTTTCCAGGATGCTGTGTAGTACTTTTGCAATACTTTTCATGTTTCCTACTTTTAATTCCCACTGCTGCCATTCTAGGGTAGGTTTCCATTTATTGAAACCTAGTTTATGTAACAATCCAGTTGTTTTATATAGTGTTGATCAATTTAGATTTGATTGATGTTTCATCACAATTAGAACTAGAGGGAAATACATTGTAAATAATATTCTTCTAAGTGCATCATAGTAGAAGGAACATGTATCATTACTGGTGGCTTTAACTGTGATCACTTGTCTTCCTGATTTTCCCACTATTTTACCCTTCATAATTAATAACTATCTATGGATAGATAGGGAGAGAATATGTAAATATCATGTTACTCCTTAAATTTCACCCATTAGTTAGAACATTCATTAGTGACAGTTGCCTGAATCAGTATTATTATCATGGTTGCCACATGATGATCTTTATTTTAATATAACCATGGTTTGAACTTTTTGAATGTGTGAAGTGTTAGTATTAACTGTTCTGACAGACTTTCATATGTGGTTTATAGGACAGATTCTTTATTTCAGCCAGGATTTTTGAATTATGACAATAAATATTTTAAGGACTTGACTGTGTAGGGGTGTATGTGTGTGTGTGTGTGTGTGTGTGTGTGTGTGTATGTATAAGATTTTTACTTTTATATACATGAAGTTTTGAAATTTGAATTAGTAGATAATTCTGATTGTTTTTAAGGGTAAAAATAATGTCTGTAAGTAGCCTGCTTCTGTGTTCTTTAACACAATGTGGAAGATGAGTTAAGGTTTTAGAAACTAAGTATCCTGTGAGTACAAACAGTGTAAGGAATGTCCAATACAAGTGTGGCATGCCTGCTGATGCAGATTTAGCGTGGGAAAACATCTTCAGAAAAGAAACTTTAACAGCACTTTCTGCTGGGAGGTGGCGGTACTGTGAGCTCTTCCACAGTTTCAGCTCCTTAAGGTAAACCTCTTCATGTGCTTGGCTCTAAACAGAGCACACGTCTGTAGCGACTTGCTGGTGACAGGCTCTAGTGATGGATGCCGACAGCATGCGATCAGAACTTCCCCAGTTGCTTTACTTTCATAGGTCCAGCTCGCTGGGACAGGTTTACAGGCTGCTGCTCAGTCTCTCCATGTACAGGTGAGTGGGGACATGGGGCTGTGGATCAGTGTTTCTATTCATTTTTACCATATTTTTCTAATTTTCTGTAATGAATATGCAATAATTTTATAACAAAAATACTTAGAAGTATTACTTTTTTTCTTACTAAATCTCATAAAAATTCAAATAATGATAATCATTGCCATTAATAAAAATCCATTTTATATTACATCACTGTGAATGTCCAAAGGTGAACAAGAAAAGTCTTTGAAGGTTTATTTGTAAGTTCAGTAAAAATGTTTCTAAGTTGTACAGCCATTTATCGTTTTTCATATCTTAGGAAAACATTGTATTAGAGGGAAGAACAATAAAATGAGAGACCTAAGTCTTAGATTTGAATTCCCATTCTGACACTCGCTAGCTGTGTGAATTTTGGCAAGTCACTTCCTCCTGGGGCTCATTTTTTCTTATACAGTCAGCCCTGCCCACCCCCAGTTCCACATCTGGGTACAGAGAGCTGGCTGTGAAGGACTTCAGCATCTGCAGAGTTTGGTGTCTGGGGCAGGCGGTTGGGGGGTGGGGGTGGTCCTGGGACGTATTCTCTGTAGATGCCAAGGGGCAACTGTATGTATTTAAGTGGACGAGTTTAGAAGATTGACAAGCTTCTTCTCTGTTCTGCCATGTCATGAGTCTTAGAATTGCAATTAAACCTACTTATAAACATTAATGGGCTTCATACAGTCAAATTTAAAAGACAAATCTTAAATCTGGGTGCTTTGTTTCTGTGAACCATTCAGCATAACATGCAAAGTTCAGTTTTTATGCATTACTCCATAATACTTCAGTCAACCTGCTGCTTCCTTTCATTATAGTGTGTAAGTAACTAACAGTCAAGAGAGAAAAACAGTGTTCTCGAAGGCTGATTTCAGGGTTGCTAATGACTAAAGACCTTGGACTGAGCATTCCCTGAAACCAAGTGGAATATGGACCTAGTAACACATGGAGACGAGAAGAGAAATGGAAAGGAGATAATGTGACCTTCCTTTTTGAGGGAGAGGAGGTGGAAAATTGCCTTGGTTGCCATGGTAAACTGTTATCCCTTAGAGAGATGTTGGCAAACAGGCTGTATCTCCACTGTGGAATGTTTACAGTCTTGCACTGTAATTATCTCTCAATGACTGGCAGAATTAATCAGAGCCTTTATGTTAATTAGCCTTGCTGCAGTCCCCAAAACAGGTGGTGGGAAATATGCAAATCTAGGCAGAATTTTAATGCTCTGCATTACCAGTTTTAATTACCATAAAATTTTCTCTCAGTGCCCCTTTCAGGATCATATTCTGTTTCCCTCTTGGCTGCAGCATTTCCCTCTAAGCTTGTGTGTTACTTGATGGGGGAATGCTAAATTTATAGTTCTTTAAAAGATCAGTTGAAAAGTTCAGTGGGTCAAATAATCAATTTCTGAGATGGTATATAGGGAGGTTTTACACTGACCAGCGAAGACATCAAAATGTTGAGATAGAGGGTCTGTCTATTGTAAACATAGGTTGAAAATATGTTCTTCCCTTACTCCTTATTTCCAGAGTTAAGGATTTGTGTTTATGAAAAATTCTGTCAACTAGTGGAAGACCAAATTACTTTTTCTTCTTAAAAATTAAGAATTATTGAAAATTTTTAAAAATTAAGAAAAACTAAGCAGCTTTGCTAGTTTTGGAATAAAAAGTCTGAAAACTTAATACCTAAAATTAGGAAACTACAAAGATATAAGAAAGGAAATGTGAAATTAGAAAACTCATGATTAGATAAGTCTGTGTTATAAATCTTAAAATATGAAATTAGTACTTTTAAAAAATCAATTATTAAATCTTTTTTTCTCTCGCCACCCCCTCAGTCTAAACCTAATGAAGAATCGGGGGATTCACAGCAGCCAAGCCAGCCTTCCCAGCAGCCTTCAGTGCAGGCAGCCATCCCCCAGACCCAGCTCATGCTGGCTGGAGGACAGATAACTGGGGTAAGTTTTCACTGAGAGATTTGTAATAAACTTCTCTGTGTCAAAACTGCCATTGGCCAGTATCTGGTTAGATCTGTTGACTGTAGCAGATACATGGCTATGCCTGGCATATGTCTTTAAAGGAATTCTCTACATTGTAAGCAGCTCTGAAAAAAGAGCTGTCCTTGTCATGAGCTTTCAGTGTATTTTTTCTTACTATGGCAGATAGGCTCTGGGTAAACTTAAGAACTTTTTTAAACCAGTGTTTCAACTGTTGCTTCATCATGCAGTGGAATCATGTTCCCATGGTTGAAATAGTTACAGTGATGAAATTGTATCATCAGTGGTTGTCAGTTTGGAGTTATAACATCACTGTAGAGTAGAGGTTAAAATTGGATTAGTACCTATAAAAGAAAAACATTTAAAATTACTGTGTAGTGTTCTAAGGGGCTTCCCAAGTGGCTCAGTGGCTCCACCTGCTAATGCAAGAGACACAGGTTTGATCTCTGGGTAAGGAATATCCCCTGGAGGAGGAAATTGCAACTTGTCTTTTGCCTGGAAGATTCCGTGGACAGAGGAGCCTGACAGGCTGCAGTCCACGGGGTCACAAAGAGTCAGGCATGACCGAGCGACCAAGCATACACAGGCCGTGTTCTAAAATGAGCCCTCTGCAGTCATGTCCTGGCTCTTCAGTTTTCTGTGCTGGCTAATTGATCTCTCTGTGCCTCAGGTTTCCTTCAGTTCAACAGAGATGTTAATAATACTTAGCTCACAGTATTCTTTTAGAGATTAAGAGTAGTGATGCAGGTGAAATTCATAGAACAGTATCTGGCATGTCATAGCGTTCAGTAAATGTCATCTGGGGTTTTTTGGTAGTAAAGTGTTTTTGTTTTCTTTTGTTTTGTTCATTTTTATTGGAGGCTAATTACTTTACAATATTGTAGTGGTTTTTGCCACACAGTCACGTGAATCAGCCATGGGTGTACATGTGTTCCCCATCCTGACCCTCCCTCCCCATCCTATCCCTCTGGGTCATCCCAGTGCACCAGCCCTGAGCACCCTGTCTCGCATCAAACCTGAACTGGCGATCTGTTTCACATCTGATAATATACATGTTTCAATGCTATTCTCTCAAATCATTCCTCCCTCATCTTCTCCCACAGAGTCCAAAGTCTGTTCTTTACATCTGTGTCACTTTTGCTGTCTCACATAGGGTCATCGTTACCATCTTTCTAAATTCCATATATATGCGTTAATATACTATATTGGTGCTTTTCTTTCTGACTTCACTCTGTATAATAGGCTCCAGTTTCATCCACCTCATTAGAACTGATTCAAATGCATTCTTTTTTAATAGCTGAGTAATATTCCGTTGTGTATATGTACCACAGCTTTCTTATCCATTTGTCTGCCGCCGGACATCGAGGTTGCTTCCATGTCCTGGCTATTGTAAACAGTGCTGCAATGAACATTGGGGTACACGTGTCTCTTTCAATATTGGTAGTAAATTGACCTGTGCAAGTATATTAAGCCTGTCTCTTATACACATCTTAATGAAGAATCGGGGGATTCACAGCAGCCAAGCCAGCCTTCCCAGCAGCCTTCAGTGCAGGCAGCCATCCCCCAGACCCAGCTCATGCTGGCTGGAGGACAGATAACTGGGGTAAGTTTTCACTGAGAGATTTGTAATAAACTTCTCTGTGTCAAAACTGCCATTGGCCAGTATCTGGTTAGATCTGTTGACTGTAGCAGATACATGGCTATGCCTGGCATATGTCTTTAAAGGAATTCTCTACATTGTAAGCAGCTCTGAAAAAAGAGCTGTCCTTGTCATGAGCTTTCAGTGTATTTTTTCTTACTATGGCAGATAGGCTCTGGGTAAACTTAAGAACTTTTTTAAACCAGTGTTTCAACTGTTGCTTCATCATGCAGTGGAATCATGTTCCCATGGTTGAAATAGTTACAGTGATGAAATTGTATCATCAGTGGTTGTCAGTTTGGAGTTATAACATCACTGTAGAGTAGAGGTTAAAATTGGATTAGTACCTATAAAAGAAAAACATTTAAAATTACTGTGTAGTGTTCTAAGGGGCTTCCCAAGTGGCTCAGTGGCTCCACCTGCTAATGCAAGAGACACAGGTTTGATCTCTGGGTAAGGAATATCCCCTGGAGGAGGAAATTGCAACTTGTCTTTTGCCTGGAAGATTCCGTGGACAGAGGAGCCTGACAGGCTGCAGTCCACGGGGTCACAAAGAGTCAGGCATGACCGAGCGACCAAGCATACACAGGCCGTGTTCTAAAATGAGCCCTCTGCAGTCATGTCCTGGCTCTTCAGTTTTCTGTGCTGGCTAATTGATCTCTCTGTGCCTCAGGTTTCCTTCAGTTCAACAGAGATGTTAATAATACTTAGCTCACAGTATTCTTTTAGAGATTAAGAGTAGTGATGCAGGTGAAATTCATAGAACAGTATCTGGCATGTCATAGCGTTCAGTAAATGTCATCTGGGGTTTTTTGGTAGTAAAGTGTTTTTGTTTTCTTTTGTTTTGTTCATTTTTATTGGAGGCTAATTACTTTACAATATTGTAGTGGTTTTTGCCACACAGTCACGTGAATCAGCCATGGGTGTACATGTGTTCCCCATCCTGACCCTCCCTCCCCATCCTATCCCTCTGGGTCATCCCAGTGCACCAGCCCTGAGCACCCTGTCTCGCATCAAACCTGAACTGGCGATCTGTTTCACATCTGATAATATACATGTTTCAATGCTATTCTCTCAAATCATTCCTCCCTCATCTTCTCCCACAGAGTCCAAAGTCTGTTCTTTACATCTGTGTCACTTTTGCTGTCTCACATAGGGTCATCGTTACCATCTTTCTAAATTCCATATATATGCGTTAATATACTATATTGGTGCTTTTCTTTCTGACTTCACTCTGTATAATAGGCTCCAGTTTCATCCACCTCATTAGAACTGATTCAAATGCATTCTTTTTTAATAGCTGAGTAATATTCCGTTGTGTATATGTACCACAGCTTTCTTATCCATTTGTCTGCCGCCGGACATCGAGGTTGCTTCCATGTCCTGGCTATTGTAAACAGTGCTGCAATGAACATTGGGGTACACGTGTCTCTTTCAATATTGGTAGTAAATTGACCTGTGCAAGTATATTAAGCTTTTAACTTTTCAGATGTCTTTTCTCTGAGGCCCCGTTAAAAATATTTTCCAATGTTGAAAATTTGTGTATTATCTTTTGTGGGGGAGTCAAGAGGAGTGGTAAGGAAGAGTTATTACTCAGTTCATATCACATCAACCTACAAAATATTTTATTTGCTTCATTTCAGTTAAGTGTGTTTTGGCAGCAGAAGGCTCTTTTAAGAATAGTTGCAGAATTGTTTTACAAAATCCCATCAATAGAAATTAATATATGTTTACATATTATATAAGATACTTATAAACATCTATCTGGATGGTTATTGGGATTTTGAATGATTTAATTTTGATTCTGTCTCCAATACACAAATTGTACTGGACCTTTTTTGAAGAAGGATTGTGCCACTAAATGACGTACTTGCTCTTCAGAATATTCCTTCTTGATTTGATCAGAACAGGTCACCAAAAAGAAGGTAGAACATACTTAACACTTTAAGTGTGTTTGAAAAAAGCTGCATTTTGAAAGCAAGTTTAAATCTTCAAATACATTTCCTGTTTTCTTGTTTGGGTTTTGTTTGAGTGCCTAGTGTTTACAATAGTAAGAAACACTTGGGAATCCAGGTTCGTGTGGCTGGAGCTTCTGGCAAACTTGGGCACGGGGCTTCGTTTGCATCTAAAGAGAGTGGCTGTCGCCACCTGTTTCACAGAGATGATATACTGGAAAGGATGTAAAGTTGCAGAGATGCCATGCTTTCCGCAACAGAAAAGATCGTTGGGGAGGAAGCTGTAGGGAGACTTGGAAAAGAAACAAATGGACCTCATATTCTTTAATCATATCTTAGAACATAAAGAAAGTGATGGAATATGGCAGGGATTCAT
>SJYW01007247.1:0-10000 GCA_006410735.1 Raphicerus campestris
AACACCTCCCTGGCCAGCAGCTTCCCAGAGCATCCCACGTCCCGACTCACATACCCCGTGGGCCAGCCTTGCTCCTTAATGGACCCACAAATCATATGATCTCTCTGTACCTGTTGTTCCTCCTCAACCTTGTGTCAGGAAGGGTCATCCACATTCTGTGGGCTTTGCTGGTGGGAGTCTGAAGAGTCTTTCTCTTAACTCTGACCAAACCAGGAAGGTGAAGATGACCTGAACATTGAGGGGACACAAGCCTGATGGTTACCAGCTTCTGTGCCATCTCCCCTTGGTCTGACCCCTCGGGCCACCATCTAGGAACAGAGGTCTCTCAGGGCACCAGCAACTGGGATGAGACGCTCTGCATTCCTCCTCTTTGCCTTTCTCATCCCTGCTCTCACTGTGGAGGGTATACATTTAAGAGCCTGGGTCACGGGACTTCCCTGGTGGTCCAGTGGCTCAGACTCTGCACTTCCAGTGCCAGAGGCTCAGGTTTGATCCCTAGTCAGGGAACTAGATCCCAGATTCTGCAACAAGTGAACCCTCATGCCACAAGTAAGCCTGGCATAACCAAATAAATAAAAATAAATATTTAAATATTAATAATATTTTAATAAATAGTAACAAATAAATATTAAAATATTAACACATTAAAATAAATATTACTTAGATATTAAAAATACATGGTAAAATATTATTTATTAAAATAATGCAATAAATATTTTAAAAGGAGCCAGACTGCCTGGGAATGAGTTGCTTTGTGACCTTTGGCCACTTCTTAAGCCGTCCGGGCCTCTGTCTCCTTGCCTCTAAAGTGGAGTTGACATTAACAGCACTTATTTCATGTGGCTGCTGTGAGGGTTCCATGTGAAGTTTGGCAGTGAGAGCTACCATTGTTTTCAGACCAGTGCTAACTTGGGGATTTGGACCAGGATTTTTTCTTCTTTTTTTCCTGGGTGAAGAAACAGAAGCCTAGAGAGAGGAAGCAAGCTGCATCACTTAAGAACTCCCCTTTTCTGAACAGGCTCTTCGAGTATCGTGGATGTAGACGCAGAAGGTGAAACTGCTACGACGATGCTGCATGGATGCCGTGCCCCATTGTCTTCCAAGGCCGTTGTCATCCTTTATTTCGTACACACCTGTGGCAATCCTATTGCATCAGATGCACAGGGAGAGTTGGTCTCATTATTCCCAATAGATTCCATTTCACAGATCAGATAACTGAGGTCCTGGAAGATCACACAGCTACCAAATGGTCCACCTGGGTGTTCTGGCTCCTGATGTACCTACCTCTTCTCTTTTCTTCTGGTTATTCCTCCAGCTTGTAGGAGAGGGAACTTAGGAAGTATCACCAAAACTTCATCTCTTGAGCAGAAACTCCTAGTGTGAACCTTGGCACATTTTAAGGCTATGTGTTTATACCCTGCTTCTCAGCAGCTCTGGAATGTTCTCACCCTCAGTGGGGAACTCTGCCAATTACCTTTTGACAAATCCACATATTTAATAGAATTTTCAGTCATGCTTTTGAAATAGACAAAATAATGCTTACATATCAAAGGAATACACAAGTAAAATATATTGGTTAAGTTGCTCTAGTTAATTATTTTTGAGTTTCCTGGCAGCCAGAGCAAGGCTTATTGTTAGCAAGAAACATGGCCCTCTTCCAAGATTCACCGAACACAAAGCTGTTATCTTTGTGTGGTTGTTTCTCCCCTAGGCACTTTTATTTATTTTTTTTTCCCCTAGGTACTTTTAAAAGTTAAGACTGGGGATGACAGCTTGGCTCTCAGGAGTCTTTCTGGGGAGGACTGGGAGTTAGTGAGTCTGGGTAGCTGTGTGGAGGGCATGTAAGACTGTGGGGGCGAGGCTGGCCCAGGCCTGAGGGTGCTAACAGTGGCTGTCTTCACGACCATCATGGTCATCCCTCACGATTGCCGCCTTCTAAACCAGGTGGATTATCAGAATCACCTGGGGATGCTTTATTTTTAAAATACCCATTGGTCCCTCTTCAGGTGTCTTGATCATGACCCTGAAGCGAGGAGGTTTAGCAGAAGCCAGGCAGTGTTCTATTGAAGTCTTGGATCCAGGCATCCTCCCAACAACCTATGAGGATATGGTATGATTATACCCACTTTACAGATGAGAAAACTAAGACAGAAAAGTTGAACTCAGGTGATCAAGACCAAGTAGCTGGTGGGTGATATAATCTGAATTTGAACTTGGGCTCTTCTACCTGCATTGCAAACACTTCCTGTGCTGACACAAATCAGGGGGAGGGCTTGCCCACAAGATGATGCTCATATGTTTTTCTACTTTTATTTTCTATCTTGACTACAAACAATTGCAATGTTTATGCTGCCCCCAGTCAAATGGTTCCAGAATGTATGTTTTTGTAGTTTCTGTAGCTGATTTCATGTACTCTCAAGTTTCATTTCCTATTATGTTTGTGAATGGTACAAATGGTGGCCTTGGGCTGTGAACTTGGAACATGGATGCAATCTAATATAGTAAAGCGAGGTGCCTACTTCTATCTGCATGCCTTCCTTGCACTGCTTCTGTTGTGTTTGGGATGGCCATTCATACTTTAGTATGAATTGGGAGACAGAAGGGCTTGGTAAAAATCCAGTGTTTGTGGTCCAGCTCTGGGGACAGGCGTGGCATCCACGGCAACCAGCAGAATCCCTGAGTTTCTCTTTCTTAGCCTGAGGATTATCCTGTTTGTCCAGATAGGGTCTCTCCAAACATCCCATCTGGAGGCACTGCCTGCCCCTGATGTGGGCACAGAACACAGAAGTGCAGACTCTCTAGCCAAAACCCTGACTCAGAGCGTGCTGTTACCCTGAGTGGGGGTGGGGGAGATGCTATGGCTTTAGAAAAAGAAAATGAAGCCTCACTCTTCAGCAGAAGACAGCGAGGCATCCTTGGCTGTTGCAGCAAATGCCGATTTCCTTATAAGGGTCTGGCTGTGCAATGGAGGAAGGCCAAGGAAAGACAGGCTAGATTTTTGTTTTGATGTTTGTTTTATTCTGGAACAGAAAGTGGACCCGGTTGGGGACTGGATCCTTGTCCCACGTCTCTTGCATAAGAAGGACACACATACATCATGGAAGAAGACGGGCAAGCGGGTCATCTGTCTTGGGGGGGAACTGATTGTCCACGTGACCAGGAAAAGGTCAGGAACCTGTGGGTATTAATTAATCCAGCCGGCCACACAGCCTTCCTTGTTTATTAGGGAAAGCCACGGCATTTGGCCAGAATGATGGGTTTTTAAAGACTGGAGATTTATTAAGAGGACAGCATCTGCTTACTGTTTTGTGAGAATTCAGTGTGTCTTTGTAAGGCTGTTGGGAAAAGTATTTGCAGTGGGTAACACAGGCAAACACTTCTTTCGTCACTCTCTTGTCATATTCTTGCCAAAATCAGGCCTCCTACCCTATCTACACAGACTCCCACACCCCCGCCAAAGGGTTGAGCCCCTGCTCCCTTGCTGCATGACTAGGGGTCCTGAGGTCCTCTCCAGGTTAACACAATGCAGCCTCAAATTCTAAAGTCAATTGCTTTAGTATATGTGGGATAGCTACTGTGTGCCAGCCATGACGGGGGCCTGGTTGACCCTCGGGTACCCATGAAAACCTGCAGTGTTTTCCAGCTTGTGGAACAGGGGATGCACAGACACTTGGCTCTGAGCTTAGCCAGTGAGGACCACCCTTCCAGACTTCTGTCGCACACACTACCATCACCCACCTCTTGGCTCTGGGATGCAGCCTCATTTCCACCCTCCCTTTCCCTGCTCCAGGTTCCTCAGAAGAGATTCCACTTCAAGATCATCCCAGTTAACCCCATATCCCATATCCACCCTGATACAGATGCCTGAATTGACACCTGTAAATATTTGTGTATGTTAAAGGCTTGGATGAAGGAGGATTTAGATTGCAGGAACACAAATGACGTCACAGCCTGAGTTGTGTATCCGATTTGTAAAAGCCCTCAGCTGTTGCCACGGCTGCAGATGTTTCGAGCATCGACTTAAACAGTTCCTCAGAGCCTCAATGGTCCCCTAAGAACCAGGAGCCCAAAGGGGACGCACATGCTCCAGAGCCGTTGCAGGTGATTTTAAGCCACGTGGAGGAAACCATCCTTTATTTAGATATGTATTTATGTTTAATTTCATTGATACCATCTCTCTATGGCAAGTGATACTCGTTTTACTTTTATGGTAGTCATATAACTTAAAAAAAAAACTGTTTTGTATAAAAAGCAAGCCATTTGGAAGGAAAAATATTAGGTAGATGGCAGAGCAAGCATGACAGAGATGGGCCAACACAAGAGGATGAGATGCCCAGGGACCCACTTCAGGTGCCCTCTTCCTGGTAGAAGCAGCAGCTCTCAGTACTGAATCCCAGTCCCCAGGTCCTGCAGCTTCAGGATGCCACTCCCCTTCATGAACCTCTACTTCCTTATCTGATAAGTGGGGATGGTTACATCAGCCTTTCACCACCTAAAGACAAAGATAGATGGACAAGACAAATTGAATAACAGCATTATTGTTGTTATTTACATTAGTATTTATTAAAGAATCTAGCTGCTAATGCAGGAGATGTGGGTCCACTCCCTGGGTCAGGAAGATCCCCGTGAGAAGGAAATGGCAACCCACTCCACTATTCTTGCCTGGGAAATCCCATAGATGGAGAAACCTGGCGGGCTATAGTCCATGGGTCGCAAAAGAGTCAGACAAGACTGAGTAAGTAAACAACAACAAATAAAAAAAAACAAAAATGTGCCAAGTTCCTGTTCAATGTCAGCTCCTTGCTAGGCACCCCATAGATGTGACTCATGTCATCTGTGAGACCAGCATGTCATACATTTTAAAAAACAAGGCCTTTCAAAGTAAGAAGTCAGGTATTCCCACACACCCCATCATAAGATAGCAGGGAGCAAACAGTGAGAAGACAAATATTCTCTAACTAATTCTACAGAATTAATTAAATTCACATTTTTGAAATGCTGATTTAGTTCTGAATTTAACTGTCTCCTGTTTTCATGGAGCTTGTAAAGAGATTAAAAATATCTGTCCAGCAAAGTATCTTTAGCCCGTGCCCTGCTTTCTAGCATTCAAAAGACAGAAGCATTCGGGAACATGGCCTGTGAGAGAACATTAGGAGAAACAGAGGTAACACACTGCGTCTGTGCCGACAGCGCTTGTCTCTGGGCTCTAGGGACTCTAACTGTATTTTCTTTCTCCTTCTCTCTTTCTTTTTTTAAAAGACTTTCTATTTCACTGTATTAATCCAAAGGTCTACAATATGCACATTAAAGTCAGCAGACACACGAGAAAATTTCAGCATAGAGTCCAACTTATAAATCTGCAGAAACTCCCTCAGGGATCTGAGAAGCCAAAATGATCTTCATGATAACATGAAGGCATTATTTGGCCTTTTCATTTTGTGCTGATGGTGAGTGAAACTGCTGGTGCCTTAGCATAATCGAGGTACTCACAGTCCCTTTGCTGCTCACCACCACGCCTTGCAGAAAAGGGAAAAGCCACTCTCACGTGGGGTACCATGGAATATTACTCAGCCTTCACAAGGAGGGAAATCCTGACACCATTGTACATCACACACGGACCTTGAAGACATCATGTTAAGGAAATAAGCCAGTCACTGAAAAGATAAATACTGCATGATTCCAATTATATAAAATGCACAGAATAGCCAATTAGTGGAGACAGAAAGTAGAAAGGTGGTTTTCAGGCTGAGGAACTGAGGGAGGGTGGGAAGTCATTGTTTGACAGGTCTAGAGTTTCAGTTTTATAAGTGGCGAAGAATTCCAGAGATGGGTGGTGGTGATGGTTGCACAACAATGGAAACTACACATTTAAGAAATGGTAAACATGGGAACTTCCCTGGTGATTCAGTGGCTAGGACTCTGTGCCACTGCAGGGGACGCAGGTTCGGTCCCTGGTTCGGGAATTAAGGTCCCGTCCACTTGCTGCATGGTGCAGTTAAAATAAATAAATAAATAAAAAGAATAAAAATGTCTCCTCAATTTAAAAACAATGGTGAAGAGGGTAAACTTTGTTATATCTTTTGCCACAATTAAAAATAAATGTTCGTATTTATGTACAATTACATGGATTATTTAAAAGATCCTGAATTTGAAAAGAAAGAATGGACTTGATGAAGCAGTAACAGTGATTATCTTCATTCCATCTCAGTCTTTGAGCACAGACCTTTGAAATACCCTGTGTGATGAAACGACCCACGCAGAGCAATCCTGTCCCATGTTGAAGCTGACAGCTCCCGCAAGGAGAAGCGGCTGTGTTACATGAGGGGTCCTAAGCTGGACCCCCTGCTTTTTTTTTTTCTTCACAGAGCACCGTTTTCTCTTGAGAGAACGCTGATACACAGACTCTGGTTATTCAAACTTGACTATTTGGCAGAATTTTCTGGAAAATGAACAAATGAATCCTGTCACTTCCAGGAAAATAACTGACAGTATTTGTTGCCAATGATAAAATTCAAGCTTTCAAGAATTTTGAAATACTTATATCAGCCACCATGAGCTTGACAGCTTTCCAGAACTTAAAGAGATACTAATGAATGTGACTTTTTTTTTTTAATATTGTACAATGAATCGTGTCAACATTGGAACATCTCACAGCTTATTGAATAGATAATATTCAAGCGACCAAGGCTTGTTGTTACCAAATCATGAAAGGGTAAAAGATGAATTCAAACATCAAGATAACCCGGTGGATTTAAATGTAACAGAATATAAAAAGTTCATGTATTTTCAAATTCCCTATTGTAACTAACCTTTCAGAAACTCCCAGTGCCTGTATTTTGGTGTAGTATCAAAGAAGAATATCCACAATTATGTGAAAAGGCTATTAGCACACACCTCCCTGTTCCAACCACATATCTGTGTGAGATCAGATTTTCTTCATAGACTTTAACAAAAACAACATATTGCAACAGACTGACTGGGGAAGCAGATATGGGGTTCGCTTGTCTTTTATTAAGCCAATCACAAAAGACGCCTACAAAAATGTACAGTGACGCCACTCCTGTCACCAGTTTTCTGAACATATTGTTATTTTTTCATGGAAACATTCTAGATATGTTAGTATATAATAGGCTTACTGTTCTTTTTAAATAGATTATTAAATGACTCTTAAAAATCTGTCTTAATTTCAATTTCTAAGGACTCATCTCAACAAAAGCACCAGGGTCTTCCGTAACTTTCCAAAGGTTTACATTTTTAAGAGTTCTGAGACCAAAATGTTTGAAACCCACTGGTCTAGGGCAGCTGTTGTCAACCCTTATTGTCCACTAAAGTCAGCAAGAGTTTTAAAAGAATTTTCACCTCTGCTTCTATTCAAGCTGATTAAATCAGACTCTTTGGTAACTGGGTTCAAGCATGGGCANGGAAATAAGCCAGTCACTGAAAAGATAAATACTGCATGATTCCAATTATATAAAATGCACAGAATAGCCAATTAGTGGAGACAGAAAGTAGAAAGGTGGTTTTCAGGCTGAGGAACTGAGGGAGGGTGGGAAGTCATTGTTTGACAGGTCTAGAGTTTCAGTTTTATAAGTGGCGAAGAATTCCAGAGATGGGTGGTGGTGATGGTTGCACAACAATGGAAACTACACATTTAAGAAATGGTGAACATGGGAACTTCCCTGGTGATTCAGTGGCTAGGACTCTGTGCCACTGCAGGGGACGCAGGTTCGGTCCCTGGTTGGGGAATTAAGGTCCCGTCCACTTGCTGCATGGTGCAGTTAAAATAAATAAATAAATAAAAAGAATAAAAATGTCTCCTCAATTTAAAAACAATGGTGAAGAGGGTAAACTTTGTTATATCTTTTGCCACAATTAAAAATAAATGTTCGTATTTATGTACAATTACATGGATTATTTAAAAGATCCTGAATTTGAAAAGAAAGAATGGACTTGATGAAGCAGTAACAGTGATTATCTTCATTCCATCTCAGTCTTTGAGCACAGACCTTTGAAATACCCTGTGTGATGAAACGACCCACGCAGAGCAATCCTGTCCCATGTTGAAGCTGACAGCTCCCGCAAGGAGAAGCGGCTGTGTTACATGAGGGGTCCTAAGCTGGACCCCCTGCTTTTTTTTTTTCTTCACAGAGCACCGTTTTCTCTTGAGAGAACGCTGATACACAGACTCTGGTTATTCAAACTTGACTATTTGGCAGAATTTTCTGGAAAATGAACAAATGAATCCTGTCACTTCCAGGAAAATAACTGACAGTATTTGTTGCCAATGATAAAATTCAAGCTTTCAAGAATTTTGAAATACTTATATCAGCCACCATGAGCTTGACAGCTTTCCAGAACTTAAAGAGATACTAATGAATGTGACTTTTTTTTTTTAATATTGTACAATGAATCGTGTCAACATTGGAACATCTCACAGCTTATTGAATAGATAATATTCAAGCGACCAAGGCTTGTTGTTACCAAATCATGAAAGGGTAAAAGATGAATTCAAACATCAAGATAACCCGGTGGATTTAAATGTAACAGAATATAAAAAGTTCATGTATTTTCAAATTCCCTATTGTAACTAACCTTTCAGAAACTCCCAGTGCCTGTATTTTGGTGTAGTATCAAAGAAGAATATCCACAATTATGTGAAAAGGCTATTAGCACACACCTCCCTGTTCCAACCACATATCTGTGTGAGATCAGATTTTCTTCATAGACTTTAACAAAAACAACATATTGCAACAGACTGACTGGGGAAGCAGATATGGGGTTCGCTTGTCTTTTATTAAGCCAATCACAAAAGACGCCTACAAAAATGTACAGTGACGCCACTCCTGTCACCAGTTTTCTGAACATATTGTTATTTTTTCATGGAAACATTCTAGATATGTTAGTATATAATAGGCTTACTGTTCTTTTTAAATAGATTATTAAATGACTCTTAAAAATCTGTCTTAATTTCAATTTCTAAGGACTCATCTCAACAAAAGCACCAGGGTCTTCCGTAACTTTCCAAAGGTTTACATTTTTAAGAGTTCTGAGACCAAAATGTTTGAAACCCACTGGTCTAGGGCAGCTGTTGTCAACCCTTATTGTCCACTAAAGTCAGCAAGAGTTTTAAAAGAATTTTCACCTCTGCTTCTATTCAAGCTGATTAAATCAGACTCTTTGGTAACTGGGTTCAAGCATGGGCATTTTACAAAGCTTCCCCAGGGACTGTATTATGCAATCACACCTTAGAATTTGGTCTAGAAATCGTGTTATGTAGCTACCACCTGGTTCCCGTGGAGAGGATGGAGCATAGTTGGATGAGATCTGGTACCCATCTTACAGAGCTGAGTCCTGATTTGGTCTGTGTTCTGTGTATTGCGTTAATAAGTGACTCGACAGATGGCAGGTGTGCTATCCAGATTTAAGTAGGAGTAGTGGCCCCTGATGGAGAAGGCAATGGCACCCCACTCCAACACTCTTGCCTGGAAAATCCCATGGGCGGAGGAGCCTGGTGGGCTGCAGTCCGTGGGGTCGCGAAGAGTCAGACATGACTGAGCAACTTCACTTTCACTTTTCACTTTCATGCATTGGAGAAGGAAATGGCAACCCACTCCAGTGTTCTTGCCTAGAGAATCCCGGGGACAGGGGAGCCTGGTGAGCTGCCATCTATGGGGTCGCACAGAGTTGGACATGACTGAAGCGACTTAGCAGCAGCAGCAACAGCAGCAGTGGCCCCTGGAGAAGGAAATGGCTACCCACTCCAGTATTCTTGCTTGGAGAATTCTATGAACCAAGGAGTCTGGCGGGCTACAATCCATGGGGTTGGACATGACTGAGTTGCTGAAACTTTCACTTTTTTTTGAGTTTGCCCCATTAGGCTTTCCGGGTGGCTCAGTGGTAAAGAACCCACCTGCCAATGCAGGAGATGTAGGTTCGATCCCTGGGACAGGAAGATCCTCTGGAGGAGGAAATGGCAACCCACTCCAGTAGTCTTGCCTAG
>SJYW01007247.1:15000-19158 GCA_006410735.1 Raphicerus campestris
CCTCTCGCCCCGTATCTGGCTCCAATCTAGCCTCATCTCTTCCAGTACCTTAACCGGATTATTTATTACTCCTTGCTCAACTCGGCTTGTTATTAAGTTTGGGCTGGAGCGCTGGAGTGAGGGCTCTCGGTAACATTTACCCAAGAAGACAGTGTTCCCACAGAGCGGCCCTTTCCCTGCTTTATAGAAAAGGGTTTATTTGTGGTGTGTTTGGTAAAGGTGAAAGGGTCCAAAGGGCCTTCTATTTGATTTTTGACAAAGTGTACTGTGGATGGAAATCGATAGTGTCAGCCGCGCTATCTCAGTCGGAATGCGCCGCCACTGCAGGCTTTATTCAGGAGCAGAGATGAACCGAACAGGCAGAGAAAGCCCTGACAGCGCCCTGACACCCACGCTCTATTAGACACTCCCGAGCCCGCGACAGGGACTGGGAGCCCGCCCGATGACCACACTTAAAGCGTGGGCTCTTGAGACATTTGTCAGGGTCGTGGCCGGGAACCTTCGTGTTTCTTCTCGTAGAAAGCCTATGATAAATTGACTTATCTATATGCTAAATGATTTGGGTTGCCTTGTATTAATTTTGCCCCAATTTTGTTACAGTCTGCCTAGGTAGTGAATGCACTTCCCGTTAGGTGTCTTTTTATTTTCTCCTTTCTTCCGTTGAATAGGAAAACGGAAACGGGTTTGGCGCCCCAGGAACAAGGCTCCCTCCGTGCTTTTCATGAGCCTATCCAAAAACGTGAATGTAGTTTTCCGAGGCTGCTCCAGCCTGGCCGAGGGTGCACTGAGCCTGCCCAGCCCTAGGGAGGCTGGGAGAGGTGGAGAGATTTACTTTGGCTTCAAAAGGGGCATGTGTGTGAGTGACAGATGTCTTTGCCAGAAGGGGGCTGCGTTCACGTTCTTTGGGTGTGTATAGGACCGTTTCTAAAGAGTCTTGTAGTCTCGTTTTTTTTTTTTTTTTTTTGTCTTTCTGCAAATTTGCCATTTATATGGAAAAATTGAAATGTCATTCTTATGTTTATGAAATGCTTTATGAAATGCGATATGCTCATGGAATCTTAAAAAATTCAAACCACACGGCGTTGGAAAAACATTCAGCATCCTCAGGCAGGTGACCTGGGATCAGAGTACAAGCCTGCAGGTTGTGTTCTTTCCCTTTTTCTTTTCTTGTCCCCTCATTTCTGTTCTGCCCAGGCTTCTGCTCCCCTGTCTGCCACCACCCTGTGAGAGGGGAGCGGGATCCCAATTGTGACCTTATTTTGCTCTAGGAAAGGCCACCAAGCACCCCTAAGCAACGATGAAAATATTGCACAGAAACATTTGATGAATTCATCTTTCTTCTCTCCTTTAGACTTGCCTAATGCAGGAGATCTGGTTCCCAAGACTGGACTAGAATGTATGTATGCTCCAGAGGTAACTCTGGATCTCAACTCTTTTGAAAATCCTACAGCTGATTCATGTCGATGTATGGCAGAAACCAACATAATATTGTAAAGCAATTATCCTCCAATGAAAAAATTTTTAAAAATCGGTCCATTTTGCTCCATTTACCCTACTTCCATTTCCCTATTCAGTCCCCTACTCTCAACTCTGACTGTGCCCTGAAATGGTTCTGGAATGTTTATTATACCTCTTTACCATGAATAAAAACTTTCTTTCCTCATGTGAAGTAAAGACCAGCTAAGCAAATCCTGGGTGATTTGCTTTGCAATGTATTTTGGCTTCGTAAGAGTTTCCAGTTTTTCAGGAAATAAAAGAAACCCTGTCCATGAAAGTAAGGGAGTCAAAACCACCTTATGATGTGGGAAAACACAGTTTGCATTGTTTATTCCATGCTTTTACGTGACCAAGGAAAAATATTTGCAAGATACCGTTCCGTAAATGTGCATTAACAACAACAACAATGGAAGAAACACAACAACAGAGGGTGCACCAAGAGTGTTATTTGAAAGGTCATGCCCTGGAATGACTTAGAGAAATGATTCCATTACAGCACTTTTAAAAGTTGGCATGTGGACATTTTAAACCAGGGGCAAGCATTTGCAAGAAAACCAAGTAGGAGTAAGAGAAAGCAAAATGCATGCTCTCCCATTCTTTGTGAAATCACTGTATTTTTCCCTTTTCTGATGCCAGGGCTCATTAATAAAAAAGGCATTTCTTTCATTTCCAAACCTCCTTTCTGCTTTAGGTCAATTCTGAAGATTTTCCTAAAGATCCCAATCTTTCAAATTGCTGGTTGTGTTCACAGAGGGCGGCTAACGCTGGGGCTCCTCTAAGCTGTCCTGCGCCCTAACAGGCAGACCAGCATCTGGAATCTGGGGTTCAGAGTTTTCTCCACGTGGTAAGGACTTACACATTCCCACTTTGCGAAATCACATTATTCTAATGAGTATGCAAATGAAAGGAAAGCTGTGGGAAATGGCTCTGGATGAGTCGCTTGTCAAAAATGTTTTACCAGGGAGGGGGTGTCAGGAAGGGGCGGGGGAGCCAGGCTCCCTCGTTTGCCGAGTGGCGTTTTCTCGGGGACACGCGTTGGGTGGCACATGGCCAAGTCTGAAGGAAACACATCTTCATTGATGTGCCTATTGTTACTGGTTCTTATTCATGGTATTTAAACAACTCATGCAGATTTTGACAGCTTTTCCCTTTTCCTATTTACATAGACTTTATATTTTTAAAAAATTTCTGAAGACCAATGGTCCAGGGAGGTGAGGGAGAGAAGTAAGGTCAAGGTGGGTCTGAGTGTGACATTAGCTGAATTGTCTTAAAGGCTCAGGCCCAGAAAAGATGCTGAAAACATTGATCAGGAAATAAAAGAAAGACAATAAAGAACTGTGGCCCTTGGGTACTCTGCTGGGGAAATATACCACTCTTTAGGCAAGGTAGATACAGAGGGAGTAGAAGAGGATGGAAGAAGGCTTAAAATAAGAAAAAAATAAAATAAAATATTTACTATAAAAAAAGAGAGGACACAAGAAGGTAATTTTCATTTTGTCTAAAATTATGTCTGGCCTATGTGGCCTTGGCCTTTTATTTTCCATAGGATAGATAAGAAGTCCTCTGCTTTGTCCCCATCACCAAGGGCTGGTCTATAAATGCCTGAGGTCTGTCTATTAACGTCCTTACCGAGTTTACCTGGATCCTTGGTGCATAGACAGACACCTGAAGGCATCTCCATGCAGCCCTGTCTGACCTGGTGTCTTTTTAGACCAAAGTGATCCAGGTCCCTCTGCAAATACAGGCCTGTCAGACATGTAACAAGGTAGGTTCAAAAATAAAGTTCAGCATGACTCAAAATAAAACAGCCGTCCTGTGAGGGCCGCAGAGCACACCTCCAAGGGGGGAGATGGTTTGGAGGCTGCCGCGTCAGTCATCCTGGCCTCAGGGCTGAGTGAGGAACTCAGGTCGACTCTGAACCTTTTTAACTGAGGGACAGTTCATGTATGCTGTTAATAAGATGTTAATTTTCCATAGCATGCCATTAGATTACAACACATTTTTTAGGGAAAGATGTTATCTTTATGGAGTTGACTTATTTGCAAACTTAACATAAGCTTTCAAACCCACAGAAAATATGGCAGTGTGTTTATATTTAAAATAGATTTTAAAAAATCCAGTGAGTTACTGTGAATTTACTTACCACCCAATAATACAGGGATAAAAATAATTTATGCTCCTATTTTAATTAAAAGCAAATCCTTTTTGTCAAGCAGCAGGAGCTCAGTCTAGTGGTTAGAACATGAAGCAGAACTGGTGACTCTTTTAGCTTTCTTCTTGGCTAGGTGTGGACTGGCTGCCTAATGGGGGCAGGCTCTTTAATCTCCATCAACAGTTTCCTCAACCCTTATAGACTGCACTGAACCCACCCAAACCATGCTGTGTGGAGTCACTAACAAAAGACATCCCGCACGGCAAAGTCCCAAGGCCCAGTCTGAGATGTTGACAGCTGACGTCAAGGATCCAGAGATGGTCTTGGGGTGGAAGGGCTGGCGCCCTGGCCAGCAAGGGGGTGTAGGATTTCCCACATTACCACAAATTGAAAGTTAGAGAAGCAAACTTGGAAGCTATGTTTGAAGAGTCTGCAGTTGATTCTCTTGGCCACCAGAATGCATCCAATGCCCATGGACACAAATATGCAGGAACCTCCTCTTCTTCCAA
>SJYW01007249.1:12877-36779 GCA_006410735.1 Raphicerus campestris
TGTCCTAGTTTTTAAAACTTTAAATCCCATATCCAAATAACCTCTTCTGTCCCGGACAAACCAGGATGGCTGATCACCCTACTTCCTGATGACCCCATCTGTTGAGAGCAGAGGGCACAATAGCCTAAACTTAGCACAATTTGACAAAGACTTAAATGAATTAAAGCCCCTTCTCCCACCACAAGGTTTATAATTCTTTCCCAGTTCTTGCCTCCTATCACCATGACAACTCACATGCCATGACAATGGCTGGGGACATTGTCAGAAGAGTTGGCACCTGTGGGAATGAGAATAGAAGGTTTGCCCCCAGCTCAGTGATTTACTCAGAGACATCCTCTGTGGTCTTTTCTTCTTTGTGGGGCTCTCATGACATACATACTAAAATTGGAACGATACAGAGAAAATTAGCATGGCCCCTGTGCAAGAATGACACGCAAATTCGTGAAGCGTTCCATATTTGGGGGGCTTCCCTGGTGGCTCAGACAGTAAAACATCTGTCTGCAATGCAGGAGACCCGGGTTCAATCCCTGGTTTGGGAAGATCCCCTGGAGAAGAAAATGGCAACTCACTCCAGTATTCTTGCCTGGAGAATCCCATGGGCAAAGGAGCCTGGTGGACTACAGTCCACAGGGTCGCAAAGAGTTGGACATGACTGAGCGACTTCACTTTCACTTTCATGACATACAGTTCCCACCACAATTAAGGGAAAGTTTCCAGAGGCATACAGCCCTTCCTTCATCTTGGCCGTACAGGGTGTCCATGGGTCCTTCCACATTTTTAGCATCCTTGGAACAGCCAGATACGATAATCACGTCAATCCTATACGTCCACTGGAGGAAACATGAAGTTTCAGGCTGCTATGCTGGGCCAACTTGATAGATAAGATAATGGGTTTCCCTGATGAGCCAGTGGTTAAGAATCCACTTTGCAATGCATGGAACACCAGTTTGATCCCTGATCTGGGACGATCCCACATGCCACAAAGCAACTAAGCCCATGTGCCACAACCACCGAGCCTGAGCTCTGGAGCCTGAGAGTCGCAATTGTTGAGCCCATGTGCAGCAACTACGGAAACCTGTGTGCCCTAGAGTCTGTGCTCGCCTACTAGAGAAGACACTGCGATGAGACGTCCATGTACCACAACTAGAGAAAGCCTGCACACAGCAGTGGGGACCCAGCACAACCAAATTAATTAATTAAATAGATAATTTAAAGAAAATAAGAGGGAATGGAAGGCATTGGAAGACAATAGCAGAGCCCAACCTGGAGGATAAAGGTTGAAATGCAGTCAGAGCCTCATTCCTAAAGTGAGACGCCCAGGAAAGTTGTCCAATTCTGATCAAATATTGATATTTCCTTTTAAAATTTCTTCAACGCCATCTACTAAGACAAGCAATTAGGACAAAAGCAGGTTTGGTGTGGGGAAGACTGATTAGGGCACCTACTGCATAAAACCAGTTGGGCCCTGCAGCATGGGTGGGAACTGAGGGGAAGGGACATTCACTGGGGGGAAACAGGCGCACACAGGGCACGGAGGCAACGCAAGCTCTGCATGCACGGGAGACTCAGGGAGGCCGCTCTAACTGACTAGAGATGGGTGTACTGGAAAAGAGGTGGAGAGAAGTCTGAAGATGGAAGATCTGCGGATGGGAGGGATGCCTCACGGGCTGGGTATCAGGCAGGGGAATTTGGACTTTATTCAATAGGCAGTAGAGAACCATGGAAGTTGCTGTGTTTAAAAGGTACAACCCTTCATGGTGGTTCCAGTGCTGAGTCATGCAAAGCCGTTCCCATCTGGAAGGCTACAAACACACACAGGAACACATGCCCCCTCCAACGCAGAGCCAGTTCCCTATCAGAAAGCTCTATGCACCAAGAGACACCCTCGGGTGTCACTGTCCTCCGCAGACACACGCACAGTGGGGGTGCAGACACACCCAAGCTCATGGACACGTTTCCGTTGACAGAGACCTGGGCACTCTGTCCACACACAGGCATACAATCCTACATACACACACACACACACACACACACACACACACACACACACGTCACAGTCACTTAGGTGTACAACTGCCGCAGTCCCCCGAGGCACAATGCTCCCACACTCCTACACTTCCTACAAGGAGCCCCGGCAACAGCTGAGGGGACAAGACATTTAGCTTCAGAAGCTGCTGCTGCAAACCCCAGGCCTGCGGCTGTGGACCCCACAAGACAAGGACCGAGGAGCAGCAGCTTCACCATGCACAGGACTCCTGGGGCCCCCAAGTTAGAGGTGGCACCAACCACCCTTTCCCAGTCAAATTGGGCCCCAGAGAGGAAGGGAAACAAGCCTCAGAGCCGAGCTGCCTCTCGCCCCAGGGATGGGTGCCAGGGGAAGGGTGTTTTCTCTGGGAGAAGCTAAGGTACTCCCAAGGCTCCAAACCTCATAAGTGTGGCCAATAACTCCCTCCCCAGACCCTTCGGCATTGGGCTACAGCTGGTCCCCGCTGCTGCTCCTCCTGCGATGTGGAGAAGCCAGAGGGTGCAACTGGGGCAAGGGGCCAGGCTGGAGAGCACACGCCTCTGTCCTCTTGAGCTTGGCTGGGGGCATGAGCTGTTCGTGTGACTGTGAGAGCAGGTGCTGCTGGCATGAGACTGAGACTGTGCGTTATCCTCGCTGCCCCACCGTGTCATCGCTGGGGGAGGGGAAGCGGTGTATAAGTGAATGTGCCCCTCTAGGGTGGCACATCTCTGCTGTGCCCAGCAGGAGACTTGAGTGGGAAGCTGTGAGGCCCTGGGCCTCTGGGGCTGGAAGCAGAAGATGTGACTGTGTGTCGGGGGTGGTGACCAGGAGGCATGGACAGACAGTGGTGGAGAATTGATGCAGATCACTTGGTCAGTGAAAGCATGAATGGGCATCATGGGTCCCGGAGCTGTGTGTGGTACCAGGAGCCTCCATGAACAGGAGGCTGTGAATGAGTGTCACCCTCTGGCCTCAGTGCGGTTTTGTGATTGCACTGGACCCTCGGTTTATGTTTGGGATGATCTGCATCTGTGGATCTCGTGGTTACGCTCGTCTCTTACTTAGATGTCTGTGTCCACATTTCTGTATGTGGTCTGTCGTGCCTGTGTGTTTGCAGAGCATAACTAGAGGCTGAACATGCCTGCGCCAGTGTGTTTGTAATTATAGATGAATGTTTCTGCCAACAGCTCAGTGTATTTGAAAGTCTATTGAGATCCATTTAAACTCAGGCTAGAGGGCTTCCCAGGTGGTGCTAGTGGTAAAGAACCCACCTGCCAATGCAGGAGTTATAAGAGGCATGGATTCTATCCCTGGGTCAGGAAGATCTCCTGGAGGAGGGCATGACAACCCACTCCAGTATTCTTGCCTGGAGAATCCTATGGACAAAGGAGCCTGGCGGACTACAGTCCATGGGGTCGCAAAGAGTTGGAAACAACTGAAGCGACTTAGCACACACGCATGCATAGCTCAGCCTACCTTCACAGAATACCTGAGAAGAATAGACTGGGTAGCTTAAACTTGAATCAGTTCCCAAGTTTAAGTAGTTCCAGTTCTGAAAAAGCCATTTCATAAGCAGGCTTCCCCTCTCCATCCTTACCACTCACCCTGATCCTCTTACCTTCCTGGAAAGTGGGACATAATTGAGGAGGGGGGAAAAGCAACGTTCTCCAGGGATCCAAAGCCAAAAGATGCTTCTTATTCAGTGGAGGATAAAAAGGAAGACAATAGGATAGGGAGGGTCTTTATTTTCTTTTAATGGGTAAGGATGCAGAGCTGGTCTCAACATAGCCTTCAGGAAACCTGTCCTAAAACCCCTCTCCTTTTAAGACCCTTCTTGGAAAATCATCCAAGATTTCTGCAGTGAGATTCAGACAGGAAAAAAATGGAAGCACTGAAATGTCTCTGTCCTTAAGAGTCAAGTCCCTGCATCTGACAGGTGTATCCACCTGTCCACACGAGTTTCCTATAAAGGGCTGTGCATTTTCTTAATGCTGTATGTGTTTGATTTCATGGGAAGAGTTTTCCAGGAATACTGGGAATCATTTAGATTCTTTGGTTCTTTTTTTTTGCAAGTCTCATTTTCTTTCTTCTTTTCTCACTCTTGATTAAAAATGTAGAGACTCAGGTTCAATTCCTAGGTCGGGAAGATCCCGTGGAGAAGGGAATGGCAACCCACTCCAATATTCTTGCCTGGAGAATCCCATGGACAGAGAAACCTGGCGGGCTACAGTCCACAGGGTCGCAAAGAGTCAGACGCGACTGAAACGACTTAGCAGCAGCAGCAGCAGCAACATCATGAGATCCTTACATCCCTGCCCTTGGGAGGGATGGGTTCTTGTTTTGATCCTTAGTGCTCTAAAACATCATGTTTGCATTCAGGTGCTATCGATTTATATTCATTTCAATACATATGTGCCCTTCATGTTTGGAATTTTACTTCTTAGATAGGTTCCTCACTTCCATCTTGGTTTTCCTGTCCACTCTGACTTTCCCAAAAATAAATACCCATTGGTCAAATCTCTCCCTGATTTTGATCCTCTGTCCTATCTTTCCTTTTGTGTTTCTTCGTTCTTTGGTCCACATCCTGGGCAATATTTTTGTTCTGTTTTTGCTGCAAATCACAATGTATTCAAGTTGGAAGCAGCTTTCAAGTTCACCTGATTCAGCTCCCTTACTCTACAGATGGGGAACCTAAGACCTGGAGAGGAGGGAAATTGCTCACGTCACATCTGTGTGTAGCCACAGGACTGTCATGACTTCCCTCGTGGCCAGAAAGCCTTGAGCAACTCAATGGCCTTTCACCCTTTTCCTTTGACATTGAGGAGATGACTCAGCAATGGAATGAAACCCCTGGAGTTCCAGGTGAAGAAGCAGCCTAGCCATGGATGCTGCCAATGAGTCTTCAGAAGGAAGCCCATTCATCCTACTGGGACTAACAACAAATCCCAGCCAGCAGCAACCTCTTTTCATGCTCTTCTTGGTCCTCTATGTGGCGGGCATCCTGGGTAATGGACTCATCGTGGCTGCCATCCGAGCCAGTCCAGCCCTTCACACTCCCATGTACTTCCTGCTGGCCCACCTGTCCTTTGCTGACCTCTGCTTTACCTCCATCACAGTACCTAAGATGCTGGCCAACCTGCTGGCCCACAACCGCTCCATCTCCCTGGCTGGCTGTCTGACCCAGATGTACTTCTTCTTCGCCCTGGGTGTAACTGACAGCTGCCTCCTGGCTGCCATGGCCTATGACCGCTACGTGGCCATCCGGCACCCCCTCCACTATGCCACAAGGATGTCCCGGGCCGTGTGCACAGCCCTGGTGGGGACAGCGTGGCTCGTGTCCCACGTCCACTCCCTCCTGCATATCCTGCTTATGGCCTGCCTGTCCTTCTGTGCCTCCTACCAAGTGCCCCACTTCTTCTGCGACCACCAGCCTCTCTTAAGGCTCTCCTGCTCTGACACCCGGCACATCCAGCTGCTCATCTTCACCGAGGGCGCCGCAGTGGTGGTCATTCCCTTCCTGCTCATCCTCGCCTCCTACGGGGCCATTGCAGCTGCAGTGCTCCGGCTGCCGGCCGCCACGGGGAGGCTCCGGGCTTTGTCCACCTGTGGCTCCCACCTGGCCGTGGTAGGCCTCTTCTACGGGACAGTCATCGCAGTCTACTTCCAGCCCACGTCCCGATATGAGGCCAAGCGGGGCCGTGTGGCCACCGTCATGTACACCACGGTCACGCCCATGCTGAACCCGGTCATCTATAGCCTCCGGAACCGTGATGTGCAGGGGGCACTCAGAGCCCTTTTCATTCGGCAGAGGGTCTCAGGGGGTGACTGCTGAGGCCTGGACCCCACCAAGGGCAGACTGCATCGCCACGGTGACACTCGTGACTGCCATCATCAGCTCTGTGCTTTTTCCAAAACCATAATAATGGCGATCCCCTTCTGAGCACTACTATAGTGCAGGTCCTTGCCTGACCTGACATTATGCCTCAACAAGCAGTGAAGCAGATTTTTATGACCCAGTTTCACAGATGAAGAAACTGGGACTCAGAGTAGGAGATCTGACTTTCCCAAGTTTATACCATTTTTAGGTGTCAAAACCTAGGCCCTTTCAGCTATACCATGCCTTCTTCTAACAGTCACTTCCAGGCATTTAGGGGGTGCATTCTACTGTTTTTTGTTGTATTTGGGCTTAAAGCTATATGGAAGGCTGTGCCACCCAGATCTTGCTTGGGGGTAGGGATTGGCACTGTTTTCCATCACATCATCATGTTTTCTCAAAAAACTAACTTCTTCTCATCTGTCTGGGACAGGGGCTAAAATTCACAGACCATGTGTCAAGGGCTGACCACACCCAGTGAACCCATTTTGGCACAGAGGAAGTACTCTGGGCATCTGAAGATGAATAAATGAGTGTATTTTTTATGTTTATGAGCACTTAGAAGCTGTCCATTTTTCTTACCCTTTGTTCTTGTACTTGTTTGCTACAATCCTGCCTGTTCAGCTCCCCCTGACATTCTGTAGTAGAAGGCAGTAGGCATGCAGTGAAAATAGATAACTTAAGCACGACAGAGAAGGGACAGGGTAGGCACTGGTGCAGATGGAAGAGGTATTTTTTTAAGTTTTTAGCACATGTCAGCACTACACACATCTTTTATTTTAATTCTAGGGGGTTTTTATTTTCTTCCCTTGGTTTGGCTGTGCTGGGTCTTCGTTGCTGCATGCCAGCTTTCTCTAGTTGTGGTGAGCAGGGCTCTTCTTCACTGCAGAGCTCTGGCTTCTCACTGCAGTGGCTTCTCTTGCTGCAGAGCTCAGGCTCTAGAGCATGGGCTTAGTAGCTGTGTCACACAGGCTTAGTTGATCATTGACATGTGGGATCTTTCTGGATCAGGGATCGAACCAGTGTCCCCTGCATTGGCAGGAGGATTCTTAACCAGGGAAGTCCAAGCATGGGCATTCTTATTGCCACTTTACAGATGAGGAAATGGAGGCTCAAAGACAGTGAGTTAGTCCGTAGCAGATCAGAGGAAGCACTTCTGCTGCTCAAGCCCTTCCTTCAGATGCCTTTTAACTGGGTCCCCTAGAACCCAGATCCTGAGTTCGGCAGCCTCCGTGAAAGAACTTGCAGGCTACAGCAGCCCTGCTGCTGCTGCTGCTGCTACTGCTAAGTTGCTTCAGTCGTGTCTGACTCTGCGACCCCACAGACGGCAGCCCGCCAGGCTCCCCCGTCCCTGGGATTCTCCAGGCAAGAACACCGGAGTGGGTTGCCATTTCCTTCTCCAATGCATGAAGGTGAAAAGTGAAAGTGAAGTCGCTCAGTCGTGTCTGACTCTCAGCAACCCCATGGACAGCAGGGCTGGATTATCCACGGGCCCTTCCAGTTCCCACTAATGAGTTGGTCACCACCTGATCCTAGAACTGCTATCCTATGCTGTTTTATATCTAAAAGAAAACTTAAAGGTCTTTGGACCACTGGCTTTAGAAAACCACAGCACAAACCACAACTCTTTTTTTTTTTCAATGAAATCTTACCCAGAAACATGCTGTCTAAAATGAAGGAGAGAAAGCAGCAGTAAGGGTCAGAGGGGCCCTCTAGGGAGCCCTTCTTCTCAGCCTCCCCAATGCATCTCCCTCGCAGCCCTGAGGGGCCCCTGATCCATTCCAACCCTTACTTTGATAAGCTGGGAAACCGAGGCCCAGAGTGTTTAAGGGACCTGCCTGAGTCACACAGAGTCTGTGGTGGCCTTCAGGCTTCCTGCTTGGCCCCCCAGCGCCCCGTCACTTGGCTCTGCAGNATTCCAAACCCTTACTTTGATAAGCTGGGAAACTGAGGCCCAGAGTGTTTAAGGGACCTGCCTGAGTCACACAGAGTCCGTGGTGGCCTTCAGGCTTCCTGCTTGGCCCCCCAGCTCCCCATCACTTGGCTCTGCAGCGACACGAGACCACCCTCATGTCCACCTGACCCACCGTCCTCCCACCCCCACCCCGAGGCTCAGGCTGATGCCATATCCTTGCTCCTCAATCAATAGCCCCACAACCTGCTTTCCCCTTACTCGACTCTGAAGTTTCAGAAAAATACTGGTGGTGATGCTCATCACCCAGTCCACACCTGTACCATCAGCCCCACCCTATGACATAAGGTATGTCATCTGCTGGCCATCAGGGACCTCACCTGAGTTCTGCCAGTGTCTCGAGAACCTGGCACAGAGATATACACGTGCTCTGCTGTCATCTCGTCTGGCCTCTCATCTGTTTCCTTCAGCATAAGGGGAGAGGTGCCCTATGGGGCTCAAGGGATCATCGATGATTTTTCTGGGCCACCAGCCTTGACCTGTTCATCCTGCTCAGCCCCCCAAAGAGGCCCCATCCCTGGACGAGTGGTCCCCACTGCCCCCGTTGTAGCACAGCCCAACTTCTGACCTTGATCTCTGACCAAGCACGCCATCTCTGCCCCAGCATGATCAGTTCCTTCTCCAGGATGACCATAACCAGTGTCAAAAGTGCTTTCAGGTCTCATGAGAGCCCAGGGAGAAACCCCCACTATGCATGTAGGAAAACTGAGGCTCAGAGAAGAGAGGAGGCTTCTCCTGGTTGGCTCCATCAGCCTATTTTAGTCCCAGTTCTCCTAACTCCCTCTCAGGCTCTTTCAACCACACCACAAACCACCACTCAATTCAAGTTAATAAATAGTTAAGACCCGGAGTAAGACAGGCAAGAGAGGGGATGAGGGGCACAAAAGCAGCCTCAGTCAATAGGCCTATGGGTCCCTGGGCCCCATTCCCATCCCACCCCCGACCTAGATCAGGTTTCTTGTTTTACTTCAGGAAGCCCTTAAAGATGATATTGACTGGGAGATAAGAGTATGAAACCTCCCCCCATGCCCAACCAAGAAAAGCCACTTGAGTTCAAAAATCCACTGAAGAATTCTCCCTGCATCTTTTCCACATGAACTACAAAGAACAGTTTTTAACACCATAAGCAAACAAGCCTATGCAAATTGACTCACTTCCAAGCAGTTCCCCTGGAAGAGATGGTACCCAGGGAGGCTGTTTCAGCTTCATGGGTTTGCAGTCACCCCTCAGAAGGACTTTGAACTGCTTCTCCTTACCCACCGTATTCCCTGACTTTGTCCTGAAACGACTTCTGACCATTTCAGAATCAATCAAGCCCACCGTCCTAGCATGGGTTTTCCCTGATGGCTCAGATGGTAAAGAATTTGCATGCAATGCAGGAGACCCACACTTGATTCCTGAGTCAGAAAGATTGCCTGGAGAAGGGAAGGTCTACCCACTCCAGTATTCTTACCTGGAGAATTCCATGGATAGAGATACAGTCCTTGACGACTGAGCGACTTTCACCCTCCTAGCATCGATATTACTAACCCTTCGTTTTATGCCAATACTAGGTAGTGCTAGGAACCACATCATCCAGAAAAAATAAACAATTGCATTTCAAGAAAAGAATTGAGTCTACCTCTCTTCCAGTGCAGGCTTTCTGCATCATAATGTAAGGCTGCCTTCATTTCACAGGTAAAACAACTGGAGAGATCTTAGTTGTGAAAGAGGCTCTGATCATAAATGGCAAATTGATTACTTCTTCTAAGGGACCAAAACAATTTCTATAAGCCAAGTCTTCTTTCATGCAAGGGCAGCCACAGGGAAAATGCAACTATTAGACTTGAAAAATAAAAACATGAAGGCTGTTTCTAAATGTGAGAATGACTGCTTCAGAATACAAGGAACGGATCGGTATTTCAGGAAGCTGTTTATCAGCAAGCAGTTTCTCTCACTCTAAACCAGGGATGTTTCCCTCGCTCATCCTTTTCATGTCCCTTATGTGTCTGCCCCGTTCTCTCTTTTCAGTTGCTTGTGTTTCTACTTTCTTCTTTTCTTTGCTTTCTATGCTCTCTGCTTTCTCGGTTATGATCACACACTGGGCAGTAGGACAAGACAGCACTCGCCTTCACATACTTAATACCAGGAACACAGATTATGATCAAAGCCAGGAGAGATGCAGCGGGCACTATGGGAGCATCAGAGAGGGAGCAATGAGTGGAGAAAAGGGTGATGTGAGGAGTCTGGTGGATCACAGTGGTGATGAACGGCCCCAGTTCACCCATCCCTGAATCCTTGGCCACGTAACTTTGCCCTTCATCTGGGATTTGGGGTTCTGCCATGCAACTTGCTTTGGCCAACAAGATATTAGGAGGCATGACATAGACCTGAAAAGAACCTCAGATATTGGGGGTTTTTTCTCTTGTCTTTTTCTCTTTGCCATGAGAAGGACATGCCCAGCTAGCCCACTGGCCCCCAGCAGAGAAGGAAAGACACACAGAGCAGAGCTTTTCCAGTCCTCGAGGTGATCCAGGAAGACCAGTGCCGAGCAGAGCCTCCAGCTGACCTGCAGACACAAGAACAAAAACCCAGGCTGTCTCATTGCCACGTGAGTGAAAATATTTTTAAAATTAATTTTTATTGCAGTATAGTTGCTTTACAATATTGTGTTATTTCTTCTGTACAGCAAAGTGAATCAACTCTATGTGTATATATATATCTCCTCTCTTTTTTTGGATTCCTTTCTCATTTGGGTCATCACAAAGCACTGAGTCGAGTCCCCTGTGCTATACAGTAGGTTCTCATTAGTTATGTTTTATACATAGTATCAGTGGTGTATATACATCAATTCCAATCTCCCAATTCATTCCACCACTTCCCCTTTCCCCCTGGATATCCGTACGTTTGTTCTCTACGTCTGTGTCTGTTTCTCTTTTTAAATTATTATTATTTAAATTTTATTTATTTTTTGGCTGTGCTGGATCTTTATTGCTGTGTAGGCTTTTCTCTAGTTGCAGCGAGCAGGAGCTACTCTCTAGTTGTAGCGCATGGGCTTCTTACTGCAGTGGCTTCCCTTGTTGCTGGGCACGGGCTTGAGAGTACTCAGGCTTTAGTAGCTGCAGTTCCCAGCCTCTAGAGTGCAAGCTCAATGGTTGGGTACACAGCTTAGTTGCTCCATGGTATGTTGAATCTTCCCAGATCAGGGATTGAACCTGTGTCTCCAGAACTGGCAGGCAGATTCTTTACCACTGAGTCACCAGGGAAGCCCTGTGTCTCTGTCTCTGCTTTGCAAATAAGACCATCTATACCATTTTTCTAGATCACACATGTATTTGCTAATATATGATATTTGTTTTCTCTTTCTGACTTACCTCACTCTGTATGATGGTCTCTAGGTCCATCCACATCTTCACCAATGACCCAATTTCATTCCTTTTTATGGCTGAGTAATATTCCATTGTGTATATGTCCCACATCTTTATCCATTACTCTGTGGATGGACATTTAGGTTGCTTCCAGGAATGAAAACATTAAGCTGCCGAGTTTGCGTTTTGGGGGTGAGGTGCTACACAGCAACAGCAAGCTGATGAGGCCCCCAGAACTGTTTTCTGATACTTTGTTTCCAGTGGAGCACATCCTGGCCCCTTCAATGTCCTGAGGACTGAGCTTCCAGGGAAAGCTTGCTTTCTCTCTTTGCTTTGGGGGATTTACATTCTTGTTCTGAGCACATTTCTGCCCCCCACCATCTCTGCCAATCCAACGAGGATTCTTTGAGGGAATGAGTTATGTCATTGGGGGAGGAGCTCCTGAAAGTAAAAGCCATAGCCCCCACTTGTAGATCTCACAACCAGATCCATTTTCTCTTTGTAGAGAGTCAGGGTCATCTCTTGGTTGCCTTTTTCAGGGACTCTGTAATCAAGCTCAGATTCAGTCTACACTGAAACATTTTTGGCTCTCCCTTGTGGGAAGGGAAATTGAAATTGGCAAAGGCTAGAAGGAGGAAATGAGCAAAACTGATCAAGTCAGCCAATTTGGCAAGTAGCTGGACCCGACACATATACAGACACCACCCCTTCCTCTCTCCAGGGACCACAGGATAACTGTCAGCTGGTGAAATCATGACCATCACCACACACATCACGAAATCAAGTAACCGCAGACCTCGGAAACCACAATGACAGGCTAGGAGGGTGAGTAAACACAGGCCAGATTTGGTGCTGGTGGGTTTGCACTCATCCTCATTTTATGAGGATCACTTGATCCTCATAAAAACTTTGTGCCGCACAAATTATGATGCCTATTTAACAGATGAGAAAATTGCAGCTCAGGGGAGTAACTTACCCAAGGCTCCAAACTAGAAAGTGGGGGGATCAGTATTTGAGCACAGATCTGTCTCTAGGCTGAAATGAGGACTAGTAAAACCCCTCACCTGCTTCTTATCCAAATCTACTGACCATGCATCAGAATCACATGGCCTGCTTATTAAAATACATATACTACTGTCCACCCTCAAACTTTCTGAAGCAGCAGGGCCTGCATTGTGAATAACCACCCTATGTGATTTTGAGGCAGATGGTCTTTGGGGCATATTGATAAGATCACTGACCTAAATCATATAAGACTTGAGATTGCCAGGACTTCCCCTAGAGGTCCACTGGTTAAGAATCCGCCTTCCAATGCAGCAGACAAGGGTTCAATCCTTGGTCAGGGATCTAAGATCCCACCTTCCGCAGAAAAGCTAAGCCTTTGCACCACAACTTCAGAGCCTACGCTCTGGAGCCCACACATGACAACTAGAGAGATGTCCTCATGCCACAACAAAGAGCCAGAGCAACCAAAAATGAATTTAAATTAAAAAAATTAAAAGTCTGAGTTGGTTGGGAAGTGTTCAGAGGTGACTCGAAGGCTGAAGGAAATATACAACTCTGGAAATAATGGACAATTATGAGGAACGTTGGAGAGAGGAGGTTTCTGTGATTCTGTTGGAGGACATGGATGGAACAAAAAGTGCCCACTAAACTGAGAAGGCATCTTGAGACCGAAAAACGAGGCAGGCAGTTCCAAATAATCAACAAATGGGTTTATTGTAGGGTAACTTACTCACCAGGTGTGATTGGCAGAAAAGGATCCAGAAGCATTCCAAGCTGAACCCTGCACCCTGGAGGGGGCATTGGAACAATTTTATAGTTAACTTAGAGCATGGGAGCCCTGGAGGAGGGCATGGCAACCTGCTCCAGTATTCTTGCCTAGAGAACCCCCATGGACAGAGGAGCCTAATCCATGGGGCTCCTCTGCAAAGAGTCAGACGTGACTGAGTGACTAAGCACATAGGGCAGGGGAGCAGGTACTGGGAAACAGGACATGCATTTCTAGGATTTATGAATGAGTAACCAGCTTCATAGGTCCTGGGACCTTGACAAGGAAGGTTTTCATCATTGTTTGGGGACTAACAGAGCATAGAGGCTACCTGGTCCTAATGATTATGAAACAATATCTATTACATACAAAGCCCTTGACAACAGAGAAGTGATTCACTGAACAATCGAGTCCTGGGTAGGGTGGGAGAAACTGTAAGGGCCCAAGCCTACCAGGCTTCTCCGTCCATGGGATTCTCCAGGCAAGAATACTGGAGTGGGTTACCATTTCCTTCTCCAGGGGATCTTCCCGACCCAGGGATCGAACTCAGGTCTCCCATATTGGAGGCAGACGTTTTAACCTCTGAGCCACCAGGGAAGCCCTTGGCTATGCTAATAACAGCCATATACTTGCCAACTTTCCTTTGAAATAAATCTGAGGAATCCTGTTTCTCTCTTCTTTATTGAATTTGTAGAAATCACGGGAATCAGTGTCTTAGTTTTGGCTACTATAACAAAATACCATAGAGTGGGTGACTTAAATAGACATTTATTTCTCACTGCTTTGAAGGCTGTAAGTCCAAGGTCAAGGTTCCATCGGGTTTGGTTTCTGGTGAAAGCTCTCTTCCTATAAGGACACCAGTCTTCTCAGATTAGGGCCCCATCCTTATGACCTCATTCAACCTTGATTACTTCCTGTAGTCTCCAGCTACAGTCACATGGAGTGGTGGGGACGGGGGGAGCGGGTAAGGGGGTTTGGTTAGGACTTCAGCATACTAATTTTGGGTGGACACAATTCAGCCCATAACACCAATCACTGGACAGTCATCCCTCATCTCTTTCCAGAAGTCTTTTTGGGTTAACATTATTAGAGTGTACTAAGATCCTGACTCCTGAACTCCAAGTTCTGAGTTTAAGTCCTGATTTTACCAGACGATTGACTTTGGGCAAATTGCTTAACTACAAAATGAGAATGATACTATCGCCCTGGGGTTGTTATGAGAATTATCTAAGTGCTTAGCACAATGATCTGGCACAAAGTAAGTCAAAAACGCATGCTGGTAACTCTCATTGCTACAGGCAGGGGAGGCAGAGACAAGAAGTCATGGGGTTTGTGATCTGGGTATGAAGGCTGTCCCCTGAGCTCAGGTGCTTGGGACTCCAGACTTGGGGCTGGCAGGAACCTGCTGCTCCCTCTTCTCTCCCTGGCCAGACTTTCCCTCAGCCTTCACTGACCATAACGTGAAAGTGAAGTGTGTGTATGTTTATTCCTGAAACAATATTTGTTTTCTTTGTTACTAATTAATAAATCATGTGAATGTAATACTTTCTGATTCTCTTTCCTAAAAACAAATTCTGTAAAATGATTCACGGAGTCCCCTGGTGACCTGTTGGTTAGGATTCCCGGTTTTCACTGCTACAGTCCAGGTTCAGTCCCTGGTGGGGAAACGGAGATCTCACAAGCTGCTCAGCCTGCCCCACCTCCGAAAAAAAGAAAATAAAATGATTTGTGTATGGTGCCAGATATCTCCCACATCACTCAATCCAAAGTCTGTGCTCTTCTAATTTAACAGGAAAACGAAAACCGACTTGTTCCCTCTGCTCTGCTGCCACTGTGTGATCTTACTGGGTTATAACCAGTATTTCTACAGGAGAAGGAAGTGGCAACGCACTCCAGTGTTCTTGCCTTGAGGATCCCAGGGACGGGGGAGCCTGGTGGGCTGCCATCTATGGGGTCGCACAGAGTCGGAAACAACTGAAGTGACTTAGCAGTAGCTACAGGCTTTGGCAGGGCTGAGGGCTTGATTTGAACTTATCTGGGTCTCCGTGAGCACAGGTAGTATATCTCTGATTCAAAATATATAACATGTCTGCACCAAAAGTTATATAACATATAGTCTTCTAGCCTACTGTGGTGAATTCCAGCCTATTCCAGCCTTGGGGATTTTCCCCACTTAAGTAGTGACCACTTAGGTCATCTTAGACCAGACAACAGAAATGATGAGATGCAGTCCCTGTCCCCAGAGACTTCATAGTCTAATGTGTAAACAAATACTCAGGCAACTGCATACACTGTGATGGGGCTGTCCTATGGGAAAAGGAGACAAGGTCATTTAAGTCACCAGGACTTTTCACATTTCACAACTTAGGAAAAACTTTGCATTGTTCATTAAATTAAACCAAATACAATATGATAGCATGATGGTGACAGTAGATTTCTTAAAAATTCATTGATTCATAAAATCTGAGAGCTCAATGCATCTTAAAAAAATCATCTAATGCAACCCCTCATCTTACAAGAGGGGAAACAGAGGTCCAGGGAGAGGAAGAGACCTATCTAACAGCACACAGCTGGTCAGGGAGAGGACTGGAGTTCATGCTGACTGTACTCCTGATCGTTGCCACCCAGAGCCAGAACGTGGGCGGCAGTGTGGTCAGGGGTATAACAGGACTTTGGGAAGAAGGACTTTTTGGAGGAAAGGGGGCCCCCTCCGGGGGTGCATTGCTGGTCACAGCCACCGTCCAGATGGAAAGGTTGGTTTTTGTCTTTTATTTGGTTGCTCTAGGTCTTAATTGTGGCATGTGGAATTTTTAGTTGCGGCACGTGGGATCTAGTTTCCTGACCAGGGATCAGACCCAGGTCCTCTGCATTGGGAGCACAGAGTCTTAGCCAATGGACCACCAGGGAACTCCCCAGAGAGGAAAGGTTCTGACATGAAACACAGGTAGGCCTGGAAGACCCAGCTCTCCACCCAGCTTCATATATTTCTCTCACTTCCTAAAATTCTCTTCTTGCTTTTCCTCCTCCAACCTATTCTCTCCCCTCTTTTTTTCTAATTGATCATTTTATTGACATTTGAGCATTTCACTTTCTTTGCTAAGAAAAAGCATCATGCAAGTAGTATACATTTTGGAATGCCACAGACCTGAGTTTAAACCTTGCCCTGCCCTCTAGCTGTGTATTGTTACTTAATGCTGCAGTCTTGGTTTCTTCATCTTTGAAATATTACTACTTCTTACCAAGAAAGGATGTGGCCTTCAATGAGCCCTTATATTCATTATTAAACACTCAGTTCTTACCAAGTGCCAGGCACAGTTGTGGGTGCTGGGGATCATAAAAACAGCACTTATTTGAAGGCTGACTAGGTATTTTATGAATCGACTCATGTTATTCATCCCCACTTTTCAGATGAGGAAACTGAGGTATGGAAGGATTCTATATCTTGCCCACAAAGCTGTAAATGTCAGCCTAGTTCCAGACTGAATAGAGGCTATGCCATACACAGGGAAGAAAATAAAGTCCATGCCTTCATGGGATTTTCATTCCAAAGGAAAGTGGAATCTGGAAAACTACTGAGACAGTTTGTAATAGACAAGTATTGGTTTCTCATTCCTTCTCCCAAGTCCATGACCAAAAAGGAGGATCGTGTAAACAAAGAAGAGAAGTAACCTGAATTCTCTATTTCAACTCCTTCCGCCTCTTAAGCAAATAAAAAAGGACAGCAGTGAACTCTTGTTTTGACAGCTGCTGTCACTCATCTTAATCAACAAGTTGGTGATCCTTAAACTTGAACCACCTGGAGGGCTTGTGAAAAGTGTGCTGGGCCACTCCTAGGATTTCCAATGCAGTTAGTCCAGGGGGGTGCCTGACATTTTGCATTTCTAACAAGTTCCCCAGTGAGGCTGACACTGCAGTTCTGGGATCACACATGGAAAACAACTGAACAATCCATGAAGCACTGTTGTTCCCATTGCCAAGGCGAGGAAATTGAGTTTCAAGAAGGCTAGGTGCCTCACCAGAAGTTCCACCACCAGTGAGAAACAGGATTTGATCTGTCTGGCTCCAAAGCCTGTGCTGTTTGCACTTCCCCTAGGACAGGATTTCCCCATTCTGTGTCTACTCACTTTATCCTAGAATTTCTGTTCTTTAAAGGCAAAGTCATGGTGCTCGGAGAGCATGTTTTCATTTCCAATGAGAACAGTAGATGGCTTATAAAAGCTTTTAAAATATTTCTATTACCCAATAATTCCNGATTTGATCTGTCTGGCTCCAAAGCCTGTGCTGTTTGCACTTCCCCTAGGACAGGATTTCCCCATTCTATGTCTACTCACTTTATCCTAGAATTTCTGTTCTTTAAAGGCAAAGTCATGGTGCTTGGAGAGCATGTTTTCATTTCCAATGAGAACAGTAGATGGCTTATAAAAGCTTTTAAAATATTTCTATTACCCAATAATTCCTCTTCCAGAAGTCTATACTATGAAAATGATGCAAAATATAGCCCCAGATACAAAGATGCTATGTGTTTTAGCCCAAAGCTAGGAATCTAAATAGCCAATATCAAGGAACTGGTTAAATAAAGTATGGCCTATCCAAATGATGAAATATTATGAGGCAATTAAAAATTATTTATTTAGAATTTAACACATCAAAGCATCATTTATGATACAATATTAAGTTAAACAAAACATAGAACTAAATTCAATAAGCTCTCAATGTTATTAAAAATACTGAAAAAGCTGGAAGGAAATAAACAAGAACATTGACAACAGCTGTCTGTTTCTAATTTCTATACTTCCCCAATACTTTCTACAATAAACTTTTTTTAATTTAAAAAAAAAAACAAACCATGCAGTTTCTTTTTCTGGTTAACTACAAGAGATACTGTCAAGACCCTCTTACAGTTATTGATTCCTAAAAAGCCAGGGAAAGCAAAACTGAACTTGAAAGCTAACATTTAATTACAGATTATATTTTTCCTGACCCTACAATGTACATAGTTCAAAGTAAAAAAAATAAGAGGAAAAAAAGTCAAAAGACAATTATTATCATAAACACAAAGAAAGAAGACCAGAAAGATACCTGTAAAATGATGACAGGGATTATTTTTGGTTGGTGGAATTATAAGGCTTTTTAAATCTCTTTTTAGTTTAGTAACAATTATTGTTACATTTTCTACAATGAACATCAATTACTTTTTGAATAAAAAAATCTTTGCTGCTTTCCTTTTTAAGAGGAACGACCTCTTAAAAGGTTGTTTTTAAGAGACAACCACCAAGCAAATTACAGCACATCTATACAATGGAATAAACAGCAACTTTAAAATGTTGTAAAAGAGTATTCAGTAACACAGAAAAACATTTGATATATTAACTGACCATACTATAAAACAGTATGTTCAGAATGATCCCACTGTTTTGTTTAACAACAAGCACACAAAATGGCTGTGTATACAAAGAAAACACCTTGGAAGGAAATATCCCAAAATATTAATAGTGTTTTATCCTATTATTCTAATTATTATTCTAATTATTCTAATTTTTCTTTTTTTTGTTTCTGTATTTTGGTAAATTTTTGTTTCTTGAATATTGGTTACTTTTCCAATATTAAAAAAAATTAACAAAAGTTACATTAAACAACAAAAAAAAATTTTACCTTGTTAAATGAAAAAGAGAAAAGGTGAGCAGGGGTATCTTATTCAAAGATCTTTCTTTAAAAAGGCTTCCCAGCTCCATCCAAGCTCTAATTTTTAAGTCAAGCTGGTCTTCCAGCATCAAAAGGGAAGTTCGTCTTCATCCTTCCTCCTACTGTAGACTTAACAACGCTTGAGCAGGACATCGACTCCAGCAGCAAAGGTCACCCCTGTTGCTGGGGCAAACATATGTGGCCCAGAACCTTTAAACAAGACCCTAGGGAGAACAGGGTCTCAGAGTCAAAAAGTTTAACTGCCTGCTACTGCAATGAGTCTGATTACACGTGAATATAATATGATCATTGATGAAGGAAATGTAGTATTTATGTTGCAAATAACACACTAACTATAGGATTATACTCCCGGACCTGGCAGAGACCTCTGAGACCATCTGAAGACAATTTCCAGGATACTGTCTTTAGGATGCTAAGTAAATATTGACTGGAAACAATAACAGAGATGTCACGCTAGAGGATCTTAAGTAAACAGTTCAAAAGCCTGGCTTCCTGTTTATACAATGTTAAGTCACTTCATGGCTAACCACAAGGTGATTCAGCATGCTGATTTGATCAGAGAATTTCTTGACCTGACATATCATAAAAGAGACTATGAAGAACAGGGGGGGAAGCCGGAATATCACACAAAAGAATGAAAATAAACACGCGGACATGTGTCTTCCAGCCCAAACCATGAGAGGTCTATGCCACCGGCCCAGGTGGTCAATCAATTTCCAAATCACTGTCCTCACTGTGGCAGGTGGCAGAGTTATGCACAGAGGTCAGCAACACAACTTCCTTTTCCGGGAGCAATCCAAACTCCTGGAGGAAAGCCTCAAGGTCCACAGCAAAAAAATCTTCCCCCAGCTGGTCAGTGACTCGGACAAAGTTGCCAATCAGTTCGCCCCCCTTGTAGATGAGCAGGGCAGGGAGGGCATTCCTGGTGAAGCGGCTGCTGGCCCCAATCACCGAGCTCCTCACCCGGCAGAACTTGACGGCCGGGTACTCTGCTGCGAGGCAGAGCATGCAACCGTTCATGGCTTCGGTCCCCGGGATGCCGTCCTCGTAAATGTGGACCATGATGAGGGTGCTCCTCTGCTCCTTGTCAATCATGTCCAGGAACCCTTCTCCACTGGGGATCTCAAAAACCTGCTTGAACTGGGGCCCCTGGTAGAGCTGCTGCCGCATCTCTTCCATCCTCTGCTTCCGGTACTGCTGCAGGAACTCTTCATCATCCTGGTCCTCGTTCATCACCGCCAAGTCCTTCAGAGTCATCTGCGGGGGGACCAGCAGCGAGCGTAAGAGACGTAAACCCGACAGCGACACAGGTTACACAAGACGTGTGAGGCGCCGAGCTAATAACACGGGCGCGCGCCATGCTAATAACGCGGGCGCGCGCCATGCTAATAACACTGGCGATCACGGGTAGCTTCTGAGCGATGCCTAGGTGCTTCTAATTACCTTCCCACTGATCTTCTCCTGGAGGTCCTTCTGCTTCCGCTGCTCCTCCTCCTCGTCCAGATGGGACCTGCAGCTCAGGGACAACTTCTTGATCAGCCTCTCCATCTCCCGGCACTGCTCCTCCCGCTGCTCTGTCTCCAGCTGTTTGAAGCGGCGCCAGTCATTGATCACGCCTTTTGGACCTGAGTTCGGGGTGAATGTGGAGGTGACCAAAGATGACCAAGGGATTAGGGGCCAGTGCACATCTGTCCAGAGCTGGCTCTATCAACGGCACAGGGATGCTCACACAGGGCAGCATGGTCCACACACAGGCATGTCCATGGCAGGACGGTGTGCAAGAATTAAAGGGCCACACTAAGACCCAATGTTAGGAGATGAGTGAAATAAATTCAGACTCATCTACTCAAAGGTAAATAAAGCAACTCTTAGAAACAATAAGGTAGCTATAAGTTCCCTTCCATGAAAAGTGTCTAAACATATTAGGTCAAAAAAGAAAAAGTAAAATGCAGAACAATATCATGGTATGATCCTCCAATTTTTAGAAAAAGAACTATATGTTCATGTATAAATATTTGTACATGTACATATATTTGTATATGTACATGTACATTTGTATGACCTCTATATTTGCATGTAGAAAAAGGCCCAGAAAAACAGGTAAACTGTTAACAGTGGATATGTCTAGGAAGCAAGATCTAAGGAGACTGGTGAGAGAGAACGTTTACTTTTTTCTTTCCATACTTCCTTATTATCTGACTTTTTATAACAAGATTGTGGCAGGTTGTCCTGTTATTCAAACTAACCCCAAACCTCCTGGCCACCATGCTATATAGCCCTGCCCCTTACCACGAAACTTGTAATACCACCTCTGGGATGAAACCATGTATCCCCAGCCGACTGATGCAGGGTTTGGCCATGTGACTTACTGTGGCCACTGAATTCTGAGGAAAAACTTAACGAGCCGTTATATGTCTCCAACAGCCCTCTCTTTCTCTACACTTGGTCAGGAGAACAGTGTGTCCCCAGAGGGGCTGCTCCTTCAGCCTAGTTCCTGGAATGACAGGACATATGAAGCAGAAGCAAGGCTGCTGGTGATCCATAGTGTAGCACATAACATGACTGAGAAATAAACCTCTGTTGTCACAAGACATGAGACTGGGAGGTCAAGGTTTATTTGTCGTCACAGGAAAAATAAATAAATATCTGTATGAAGAAAACTTTAAAATGTTGCCAAGGAACACTAAGAAAGACCTGAATAAATGGAAAAGCAACACCATATTCCTGACCAGGAAAACAAACATCACAAGGGTATAATTATCCATAAATTCATCCATATATTTAATGCATTTCTGATGAAAATATGTGATTACACACATGTGCACGCTCCACTGGAAAAATAAGAAAGTGGGAGTTAAGAAAATAATGACATAGAAGAGTACTGTATGGGGACCAGGCCTACCAGATACTAAAACATATTATAATGGAAAAATTAAAGCAGTGCGGGAGGACTTCCCTGGTGGTCCAGTGGTGAAGAATCCACCTGCCAAAGCAGGGAACAGGGGTTCAGTCCCTGGTCTGGGAGAATTGCACGGACTGTAGAGCAACTAAGCCCGTGTGCCACAAGTACTGAAGCCCATGGGTCCTAGAACCTGCGCTCCACAACCAGAAAAGCCGCTGCATCGATGAGAAGCCCGAGCATCGCAACTAGAAGCCCCTGCGAAGCAATGAAGACCCAGTGCAGCTATAAACAGCTAAGTAATTAAAACATAAAAACAACACTGTGATATCAAAAGACAAATCAGTGGGAGAGACTACCAAGTACAGCCAAAGACGCAAATATAAGCAGAAAGTCAGTACAAGATAGAACTGGCATTTCAAAACAATGGAGAAATGGCCAGTCCTGGTATCTGAGTGATTCCCTGGGCTCAGCAAAGGGACCAAGTTTCCAGAGCCTTGAAGATAAGGGGTAACACCCCAAAATACAGACTCATTTTCCACTCTACCTTCATTGGCCGAGCAGCTGCCAAGAACAAAGGTCACATCTCCTGAAACCTATCAAACAAATGCAGTATTGCCTCATGAACTGAATGCTTCTCTAAGATGCCCACCAGTGTTTTGGCGGAGAAGCTTCGAGAACAAGTTGAGGAGCAGCTGTTCTTCTATGAGACTGGAGAGATTCCCTGATAGAATCTGGATGTCATGAAGGAGGCAATGGTTCAGGCAGAGGGAGCGACTGCCAAGATTACTAGGAAGCTCAAGAAACAGGAGAAGAAACGCTTGAAGAAGGGAAAGAAAAGGCTGACTGCAATGGCCCTGGCTTCTTCAGAAAACAGCAGTGCCCCGGAGGAGTGTGAGGAGACAAGTCAAAGACCCAAGAAGAAGAAAAAGCAAAAGTCCCAGGAGGCTCTTCAGGAGAATGGAATGGAAGACCCATCTGTCTCTTTTTCCAAACCCAAGAAAAAGAAATCTTTTTCCAAGGAAGAGCTAGTTAGTGGTGATCTTGAAGAGACAGCTCATACTAGAAGTCTTCCCAAGAGGAAGAAATCTTTTCCCAAAGAGGAACCAGTTACTGACCCTGATGAGTCAGAAAACAAGAGGGTCCCCAAGAAAAAGCAGAAATTGTCTTCCAAGGAGGAGCCACTCAGCAGGGGACCTGAAGAGGCTGCTGCCAGCAAGAGCAGCGGCTCCGGGAAAAAGAAAAAGCTCCGAAAGCTACCCCAGGAAGTTAGAATGGACATCTTCCTAGTGGGGCATAACTTACAGAGGTATTCCCCATCCCATCCCCTGGAGCCCAATAAAAATAAAAACAAACAAACAAAAAGCAATGGAGAAAAGATGGCTTATTCAGTAAGTGATATTGAATTAACTGGGTAGCAATATGAAAAAAATTAAGTTGGAGTCCTACCACTTAACAAAATGAATTCCAAATAAATAAACAGTTAAGTGTTAAACAAACTAACAAAATCATAAAAATACTTTTTTAAAAGGCATGGGAGTCTTTTTAATAATTCTGAAGTGGAGAAAGGCCTTTTACATAAGAAATAAAACTAAGGAACTATAAAATAATGCTCTCAAGCACATAACAATTGAAAAAAAAACAATTTCTGCCACGAAAAGAACAAAAATCAAGAGACAAACAATAAGATAGAAATATTTGCAACTCAAACCACAGGTTAATTTCCTTAATATATAGCTCCCTAAGAAGAAAAAGACCAAGTACCCAATTTTGAAAATGAGCAAAGGACATGAACGTATCCTTTAAAATTAGAAAAAAAGACTCGTCACTCCCAATCTAGAGGAGTGGAATGGAGGTTCAAAAGGGAGGGGACACATGTATACCTATGGTTGATTCATGCTGATGTATGGCAGAAACCAACATAATATTGTAAAGCAACTACCTTCTAATTAAAAATACATAAATTTTTTTAAAAAGAGTAGTCACTTCTAAAAAGATAAAAACTAAAACTACAGTGAAGTGCCATTTGCCATCCATCAGGATGGCATCAAGGTATCAAAAAAGTTTGGTAACACAGCAGAAGGTCATGTATATGGGAACTGTCCTACTCCTGCTTAAACTACAAACCAGTACCAGCTCAACTGACAGCAATTTGGAAATAATAAAGTGTAGAAGTGTAAATATGCCATAGCTAGGAATTTATACTACCAATATACTCATACCTATGATTTATGGGATATCAAAAACCTATTCATTTGAGAAGCTAGACTCAAAACACAGGCCGGGCTATCTGAATCATCAGCACACTGCCATGCATACATGTTAGTATTG
>SJYW01007249.1:50820-96663 GCA_006410735.1 Raphicerus campestris
CTTTCTGCCATAAAGGTTGTATTATCTGCATATCTGAGGTTATTGATACTTCTCCCGGCAATCTTGATTCCAACTTGTGTTTCTTCCAGTCCAGCCTTTCTCATGATGTACTCTGCATAGAAGTTAAATAAGCAGGGTGACAATATACAGCCTTGATGGACTCCTTTTCCTATCTGGAACCAGTCTGTTGTTCCATGTCCAGTTCTAACTGTTGCTTCCTGACCTGCATACAGATTTCTCAAGAGGCAGGTTAGGTGGTCTGGTATTCCCATCTCTATGAGAATTTTCCACAGTTTATTGTGATTCACGCAAAGACTTTGGCGTAGTTATCTATTGCTGTAGAACAAATTACCCCAACATTGAGAGAGCAGAACAATATTCATATCTCCTAGTGTACGTGAGTCAGGGCTCTGGGCATGGCTTAGCTTGGTGCCTCTGGCTCAAGATGCCTTATAATGTTGCAGTCAAACAGTTGGCTGGGACTGAGGTCTTATTCTCAAGTGGGGAGTTGGGGCGACGGAGATCCACTTTCAAGCTGATTTCCATGGTTGCTGGCAGACCTCGGTTCTTTTCCACCCGAGTTGGCTTCCTAAATGCCCTTGTTATCTAAGATAACAAGATAGAAAGAGAGAGAGAGAGGGACAGAGAATCCAAGACCGAGAGAGAGAGGAACAGAGAGCGAATCCAAGACCAAAATAGAAATCAGTCTTTTATAACCTAACCTTCGAAGTTACACCCATCACTTCTGTTGTATTATTTTCATTTGAAGTGAGCCAGTGAATCCAGCCCACACTCAAGGAGAAGGGATTATACAAGAACTTGAATACCATACCAAGAGGCTGAAGGGTCCACCCTGTAAAGTTCTCCTTAGGGGGACTGAAAGCCAGTTAAGTATGGAGACATATTTAGGTTGGTAATATTTTAGAGAATTTTGAAAGTTAGATAACATAATTAAAAGCCAGAAAGAATAGCTATCATTGTAATTTTTTGCAAAAAGTAATTAAACAGCTTAAAGAGTTGAGCAGACAGAAAACAGGCATCAACAAAAGGTAAAAAGGTAAGAGAAAACTGATAAAACATTTAAGTATAAATGTAAATGTACAGTTTTAATACTGATTTTCATTGATCTCTTTTGTTCTCCTCTTGTGTATGATAGAGGGGTTATCCAGTTGTATGCTTGCTCGGAATGTCGTTTGCATCCATCAGGAATATGACTGTGTACCCGAGTCAGTGAACAGTATTCCCCGGGACCACTCAGTTCATCTTACCAGTCTTTAGGGGTGATGTGGAGAGTGACATTTCCTTTTAATGAGAGTACCATGTGTAATTTATAGTTTTTGAAGTATTTTACCTGTAATGTAAGGTTTTGTTTATTCATAGAGAGTACTGAAGGTATTTCCTAGTTGGAAAAACAAAATCCATGAGCTGTTAAAGCATTTGCCTTTTTTCAAGGGAAAAATCTTGATCCAACCAGATTTGCCAACTATTATTAAACATATTTAAAGTTTTGAAGTAACTGAAATACTTAAATGCCTCGAGTCTGGGTTCCCAGGCTTACTCCACCCTGACCATTTTTACAGATTATAATCAACTGGAGATAAAATAAGACCTGGTCCTCTACTGAGTTTCCCAGATAAAGTTTTTCAACCAATATTTTTGTAAATTTAGAACAAATTTGTCCCTGTTGTTTGGATTATTTTTGTTATAAAGGTATTAAAGGTTGAGAAATATTAATAGTTTTGGATAACAGCAACCAGTGTGAGACTTATTTAAAATAACCTTTCTCTTTACCTTCCTCTCTCTGTCAGTATGGGGCCAATTTGTGGCAATTGAATATGTCTTTCCTATTTACAAATTAAACAACTTTTTGTTTTTGTATTAATAAATGTAAAACCAGTGAGGGCTACTTCCTTATATAATAGATAATTTTTTAAGTTTTAAAAGTGGTATCTTTAGTGTAGGCTTTAATTTTATAAATTGAAATTTGCTTTAGATGTTAGATTGTCTTTAAGAAGCAATTAAATTTCTTTTTAAGGTTTTGGTTAGAGCAGCTGAGAAAACCTCTTTGCTTTTATAGCTTTGACAATATTTTAGTAGCAATATTTTTCTTTAAATAGCCCAAATATTTAAAATGTAAGAAACAAAATACTCTTTTTTAGAAATATGTGGTTTTCTCTTATTATTTAAGACTTCCCTGGTGGCTCAGACGGTAAGGGTCTTGCTTACAATGCAGGAGACCTGGGTTCGATCCCTGGGTAGGGAAGATCCTCTGGAGAAGGAAATGGCAAGCCACTCTAGTACTCTTGCCTGGAAAATCCCATGGATAGAGGAGCATGGTGGGCTACAGTCCACCGGGTCGCAAAGAGTTGGACACGGCTGAGCAACTTCACTTTCACTTATTTACATATACATTTTTAATCTTTATTGGCCAGTCAGGACAGAGCTTCATTAGATTTTGAGAGTATGTAGTAACAGATACAGGGCTTCCCAGGTGGTATAGCAGTACAGAATATGCCTGCCAGTGCAGGAGATGCAAGAGACGTGGGTTCCATCCCTGGGTCAGGAAGATCCTTTAGAGTAGGAAATGGCAACCCGCTACAATAGTCCTGCCTGGAGAATCCCAGGGATGGAGGAGCCNGGTACAGAATATGCCTGCCAGTGCAGGAGATGCAAGAGACGTGGGTTCCATCCCTGGGTCAGGAAGATCCTTTAGAGTAGGAAATGGCAACCCGCTACAATAGTCCTGCCTGGAGAATCCCAGGGATGGAGGAGCCTGGTGGGCTACAGTCCATGGGGTCTCAAAGAGTCAGACATGGCTGAGCACAGATGCAATAATATATAAAACCTGTGTTCTGATTAATATGGTGGATTACACCGATTGATTTTCAAATGTTAAACTAGTCTTACATTCCTGAGATAAACCCTATTTGGACATGATGGATTATAATTTACATATATAAATATCTGGATTTGCTAAGATTTTAAGGATTTTTGCATCTGTATTCACAAGGGATATTGAGCTGTAATTTTTTGTTAAGTTATTGTCAGGTTTTGATGCCAGGGTTTTACTGGTCTAATGAAACTAGTTAGGAAGTTCTCTCCTCCATTTTCTGAAAGAGCTTCTGTGAAACTGACATTATTTCATCCTTAAATGTTTAATAGAATTCACCTAGGAAACCACTGGGGGCCTTTAGTTTCCTCTGTGGGAAGCTTTTCATAATGAATTTCACTTGCTCAGTAGATAACACAGCTATGGCAGGTAGCTTCTAAAATGGTTCCTGTAGCAGAAAATAATCTGTCTCTCAGCTCTCAATTCACTCTTGCTTTTTAAGAATGGACAGAATTCCTTGATGCATCTCTCCTTTGCAGTGAGCGCAATAAACTTCTCAGTAGTGGGCACTGGAGGAGGGGCTGTGGTCAGTGGTACGGCCATAAGGACATCCAGTGGAGTTCTTCCCCAGACATGGGCCCAGCACATGTGGTTATCCTGCAACCTCCCTCTGGTCTAGCACTAAGAAAGCCTGCAGCCCTCTCAACAGAGAAGTCAGTGCCCTGAAGGGCTCCTNATAATTATTTCAATAGGTATTATAAAGAAAATAAAATCTTCTTGGGATTTCATTTCCTTCACTAAGTTTCCTCTCCTTTGAGTCAACTATCCATGGTTCTTCCCCTTCTTCCTGACTCAGTGATCACTTCAGGGCGTATACAAAATCACCTGTTTCACAAATATTGATGTTTTCAGCAATGAGGTCTGGGATTCTAAGCCATATTTAATCCATGATAACGTGGAGATGTTCTCCTTTTCAAATCCATCTCTTTTCCTCCATCCTTGCTTTGGCCATGCTCTAAACCCTTCTTACCAAGGCTGCTGACTTGTTTCCCTGCTGGTCAATCTCCAGCTTCACCTAACACTACTGCCAAAGTGATCTAAAGCCTCAAATCCATCAGATCATCTAACTTCCAGGGCTCCTAACAGTCTCTTTAGTATTCAGTGTCCTTCACAGAGGTCCCCAATTACCTCATCTAGCTATGTGACCGTGGGCAAATTCTCTAAGGTCTCTGCCTCAGTTTTCTCATCTGTAAAATGGTGAAAATAATGGTCCTAGATGATATTATACCTATAGCACTTAGAACTGTGTCTGGAACATATTAAGTGCTCCAAGAGTTGGTTAAGCTATTCCTCAAACACTCCCTCCACTGTTTAACACTTATGGCTGAAATAGGTGCCAACCATCACCACCTCTGGAAGGCAGAATAAGACTTGAATCAGAATTCTGACTCCATTACTTTCTAGTTATAAGGTCTTGGGCAAGTTTCTCAACATCTCAAATATAAAACAGGGCTCATAATATTTACAGTGAAGGACTATTAGGATACAGAGTGGGTTGGTGTGAAGATAGAGTAGGTACTTGGGTGTTTTCTCCCATTTAGGTCTGGATGGTGAAATATTATTCAGCCTGTGAAGTCTAGCCTGAGCTAATTTCGCAAAGAAGCAATTCCTCTGGCTCACTATCACTACCATTCACCCCATCATTTCCCTTCTGGAGTCTCCATATCCCTTATACTAGAAAATAACTCACTGAGCTGGTTACTCAGATTTGTTTTTCCCATGTTCCATGCTGAGAGCTTCAAGAGAACAGGCTAGTTTGTTTCACTGACATTCAACCTTACTGACCAACACAGACAAGGAGTTAAAATTCATCAGTTGAGTCAATGAGTAAAACTATTCAAGGCCCAGTAAAAATGGAGTCTAGATCCACTGAGGCCATTCTGTTACATTCTGAGATTCCCCTGGACAGTCTTCATACTTCTTTAATACACTACTTTAGATTAATTATTTGTGTATTTAGTCTATTTTCTCCATTAGATTGTGAACTGCTGGCATTATCTATGTCCTCATCTTCCATACAGAAAATACTCTACACTGAATGAATAAAGTGACCGATCGAATTAAGGAGTATTTCAACCTCCCTGGCCTATCTACTTCTTTCAGATCCTTACCAGTGATGAATGCATGAGGCAGGTGATTATTTAAATCTCAAAGAGTATCCTGGTAGCTTGGTGAAACCAAAAAATTTGCCAATGAAGTCAAGATAACTAAAATGCACTATAAACTTAATATTGACACTAAACAACTTTTAAGGTGGACAAATAATTTTATTTTGTGCATGCAAATACATGTCAAGTACTGCAAACTTGTTCCATCAATTTTCTCTCAAACACTGGAAATCATGATGCTCTATTCTGTGAACAGCCAAAGCTAATATCTCTTCACTTCAGTGCTACAGCAAAAACACACAGAATTCACTCTTTGCTATTCACTATCATCACAACCCTCATTGTTCCATCTCTGCCCTCCCCCCATATACAGGCCTTATGAATCCTAGCCTTCCCCTGTTTAATCCTATTTCTATAGCACAAAGGGAAACATTACAATTTGGAAAATTCAAATTGAAATAAATGGAATAGAATTTATTCCCATATATATTCCCCATTTCATTGTACAGAATTATTTTAAATTATAGTTTTAAATAGAAGCTGAGTATATGCCTTAAAAATGAGCATTAAATCCATCTTAGAGATGGTGCCTGCTTTTTACATGATGGGTGTACACCATCTTTTAATTTCATTTACATTTCAATCGAACAATAGATTTGCAAAGAAAATGTCTAATACAGACGTAAAAATATTCACACTAGAGCTTCACAATCGGTTGTACAATTGACAAACAGGCCTCTTTTCCCAAACTTTCCAGCTAAGCAAATTTATAAAATGTAATCAATGCAACAAGAAAAAACATTTCTCTTTCACTTCCAGGGAAAAGAATATGCAATAAACAGTATAAATGCAGACAGCAGTTGCTGCAAGCTAACCACGATACTCCCAAGTGGCTGTACAGTGGATATGTGCAGTACAAATAAAAGCCACATGTGTTGTATCACAACTACAGTATAATTGTTTGCCCAGCTAAGAGAATGCATGCACTTCCATGCCTTGGGTTATAAAGTGAGGCCTAATTCTTGACAGATTGATGGAATATATGCAAATGACCTTGGCTTTTGGCAGTACTAAGTGCAGCCAGTGTCTGTGTTCCACTGGTTTAAGGAGATTTAAAATTTTTTTTATAAAAAAAAGAAAAAGAAAAAAACTGCCAATTTCAGACTTCGGGGAATAACTGCTCTTGGAGTAAAAATAGGACTCCACTCAAATGTGGGCTGTTCTGATTGGTGGCCTTGACTCCTTGTATTCCCTTGCCAGCAAAGGGATACAAAGAAACCGCTAGTATAAAGGAATGACTAGCAAATTTATTCAATTTATTCCGAAGACGAGATACTCCTTGAGCATGTGCATTTGTGTTCTGCTTGCAGAAGGGGTTCTTATGTAGGAGTTACAGCAAGTGATCCCAACAACACTCTTCATTCACTAAGACACAAGGAAATTTCTTCCAGAAAAGCAATACACAGTGGCAAATGCAACTTTCCCCTTCAATGATTAGTCACCAATATTAGTGACAGTCTGCTCAGAAAATGAATCTAGCAACTAGGGAAGAAATACTCAGATTCAAAGCTGAAATCACATGCTCAATCTGATCATTACAAACTCCACTCCTGTTAACAAGACAACATGGGCTTTAACATCTAAAATGTACAAGCAAGCTAGATGGGTTTTAAAACAAATTTTCAAATGCTTAAATGATCCCATTTTAAATTCCTACAAATTATTGTGCATCCTGTAATTTTCTCAAAGCAACATGCAAAACTGAGATGTGCTTTATAAACTTAGAATCAACTTGAAATTTTGAGTTGAAAGTGACCAGATCCACACAAATAGAAAATTTAATTTCTAGTATAGGAGGTTTCATTTATTATTCTGAGAGTAAACAGCTACTAGGAAAAGTATCAGTGCTACTGACCCACCGAAGTACCTCCTCTTGAAAATTACGATGCACAACTTTCATGCATGACGCTGGTTTATTAGATGGTATTGAAAGTCATGGCAGGAAAGCAAAAGAATCTGCTTTGTTTAGGTACCAACTAGACAAAATACTTCAGTAACGTTCTCAGGATTCGTGAGGTAAGATGGGACCATAAGGAAAGAACTACTGATGCTGCATCACAGTATCTGAATGAGGCCCATGAACTTCAGAATGTGACTCAGAAGTTTTAAAAAACACAAAAAGTCAAAATAAAACAAAAACCCCACCATTTTCCCACTTTCCAGACCTCACACCACATACGCAGTTCAGTTCACATTACAAACGTCCTCTCCTATTGCTTTCTATCTTTTGATTTCAAATATATGTACATCATAAACATGTTGGTAAAAGGGTCAAATGTCAGGGAATATCCCCAATATAAAAGTTACACTCTAGGTCTGATGTGTGATTTTTTCCTCTATGTTACCATGAGGTACCTTTCAGAAGAAGGATCAGACAAACTGCTCTTTCTTCTCACGTGGCAGAGAACCAATGTCTTTACTACACATTTACTTCATGCCATGAGAAACAGAAGATGGTCACTACATAAAGGATGCAATACAGAATCATCCCTACACAGAAACAATTCCTATGCTGTTAGTGAGGAAGAGAGTAAGTTTTTAAGAACAGGGAATTATTGTTTTATGGGATCACCTGCTGCAAGACAATCATTTTAATATAAGTGTTCTGAGACATACCAATAAAGTTGGCAGGTATATACATACACTGATGCAAATGTAATTTCACTGGACAAGTAGGCAAACACCTAAGCAGTTTATCCCAACCCCCTCCAGCAGAGCACAACCAAGTTTCAAAACTTCAATTTTAAAATTAAAAAGATAAGGTTAAATACACAAGATCAATTTATGTAGTATATATTCACCCTCAGAACGTGCTGAAGATGTTTTGCGTAGTTCTGTTGCACAGAGGGTTCTTTCCCTGAGGGCACATAAGGAGCTCTCAAACTGTTAATAGGTCTCTATTTTGTAACAAAATAGCAATTTTAAAATCTTAAAAAAAAATACATTACCTTCAACATGGAAGATCTCACTATTTAAATATCCATGAAATAGACATACTGGTTTGCATATCCTTTTTGGAAATACAAACAGCAAATAAAGTACATTGGAAGCATTTCAAATGTAATAAGCGCATATTTTATAGAAAGGTTCTGATATAAATTATATAACAATCACGTTCCTGTAATATCCTAGGCTAATTCATAATGTCGGAAATAAGTTAATGTAACATGGTTTAAAACTCTTGTTCCTATTCATTTCAGGTTACAGAGTGAAATAAATAAAATGTCTTTGTAGGGACAGGGGCACTGGCCATGGCAAAAAGGTACAGTACTAACCAAAGGAAACTAAGTCAAGGCTACTGTGCTGTTATGCTACAAACAAACATCTTCATACATTTGAGTATTAAATAAATGTGTAAGATCTTCCATACTGACACCAGAATATCAAAACTACCCCTTTGTTTCTCAGGTATATTTACAACTTATCAGTCACCTTATGAGCATGTTCATTAAGACAGGTATCAAACACCAGTATTTACTCATTCTGATCAAGAAATTTCAGGGAAATGTCAACCCTCCCGCCCCTGGAAATGTGCACAAAACTTTTTATCAAAATCTTATCTGATACAATGCTGTGGTTTTGTAAAACAACTAAATAGCTCAGACGACCAATAACATGATCCTGTTTAAGCATCTTGCTAGCAGGAAAAGCCCTTACATACAGTACACCTGGTGAAAGATCAGCTTGGCTTAAAATATTCCAGTACAATTTTCAGAGTAAACAACTTCACAGAAGTTAATTAAAAAATAATAATAAAAGTCAAACTAATCTTAAAGAAATAAGAGGGGGAAAAACAAAGACACAAACTATAGGCAAGATCACCAGGAAGGAATGCCCAGCTTTTGTTTTCAAATGTTGACTGAAATTTAGGTTTCAGTAAAATATCTCCCACAAATCTGGAGCACAGCTGGTTGAACATACTGCATACTTTCAGATGCCAAGTCAAAACACTTTTCAGTCACATTTTAGCAGGGCAGCAATCATTCATGTTTTAAGTATGAATAAAGGTTAGCCAATATTCTATTATTACATGGTTCATAGTCTTATCAACCTAACAGAAAACAAGGAAAATTAAACCCCAACATGAAGTAACAATAAACAATATTTAACCAAGATAATGCAATGAACATCAAAATTAATTAAATTAAAAACCCAGCAATAACCATCTTGTTAGTCAGTGCAAACGCTACATACAGGGTTTTCTCAAAAAAGCTGAAAGCACCTGATTCTTTTGCCAAGTCATCAGATTCAATAATGTACAGGCTTAAATCTGCATTTTAAAAAACTGCCATTACATTAGTGCATAATTTATCAAAATTGTAAAAACGATTCTGCATAACTTAGGAGAATTTAATATCTAGTACATCAGCTGAAAGACTTAGGCACTTGGTTATATATTTAATTACTTACTTCAACAAGTAGCCTGTGTATAAATATTAACAAAGCAGAAACTATTCTTGAAAAATGGAAAATTGAAAAAAAAGTTAAATGCTACAGATAAAAGCACTGCACCACACTCCTACATATAATGCAGTAAAGAAAGCTAGTATATAACCCTGTAAAATTCTATGGTAAGAACGTCTAACTCCACTCTTCAAAATTAAAAAAAAAAAAAGAGGAAAAAAAAATCCATGCAAAGTCCCATGAAAAAGATAAATAAAGCAGCTGGAATGAGATGGAAATTTCTCTCAGTGAAACATAAAATAGAAATAAATAAGTTAATTAAGTCTACTTTCACTAGATGTATCATTGTAGGATCCTGCTAGTTTAATAACTGAGTTGTTAATTTTCTATAGAAGCCATTTAAAATAGGAAATGGCTCAGTTACTGCACCGGATTGCTACAAACTCATAAAAAGCTGCTTGAAGCTTAAGTTAAATGTCCAAATTCCAATCACTTCTGGAAAGTGAACGTGTTACCCTAGTAAAGTAAATTTTCTTTTTTTTCATAATGCTAATGCAAGAGGGCTTAAAGTATCAAAGAGTCCACAGGAAATGGATGCCCCCAGTAATATCTTTTTTTTAAAAAAAATATACATTATATAATATATATTATATATATAAAAAGCTAGTGTAAATGCTTCCACGGTATGGTCACAAATTTGAAAGATGAACTTCCTTTCAGCTATTAACCATCTTCCCATTTGCAACAGATTTTAAAAAGTCGTTTTTATCTTCAGACATAACATGAGTTTTCAGAATGAGGTTGCCAACACTGACAGATGTGGTGATGGGTAGGCCACTCGCATTGCTGATGGACACCGGGAGTGGCTGGCTAAAGCAAGAAGTTACCGGCAGAATTGTTTTTTGCTCTTCCCTGGGAGAAAATAAATAACATTGAAAACAAATTAGCTTCAAGTGAAAACTTTTTAAAGTAACCATGCATAAGAGCCCCTAGAAACAGCATATCTTTTTCACTAAAACGTATCAGAGGTCACTAAAAAAAAATCCCATTTTCGAAAAATTATAATAAAAAAATAGAAGATTGGTTCATTTAAGGCCAACAAACTGTCAAGTTCAAGATAAACTCATTATTTTTGGCAGTAATTACACTAAAGATTGAGAATATCCCAACATGACTTTTAAAAAGGGAAACCCTTTATTTAGGTTTTAATTCCGCATTTTGTAGTTTTGATGCTTGCCTATCAGACAGAGAAAGTAAAACCTGATTGTTGTTCAGTTGCTAAGTCATGTCTGACTCTCTGTGACCCCAAGAGTGGCAGCACGCCAGGCCTCCTTGTCCTTCACTATCTCCCTGAGTTTGCTCAAACTCATGTCCAGAGTCAGTGATGACATCCAACCATCTCATCCTCCTGATGCTCAAGTATAAAAATAAACATTGATCCCAATAAAAAGCAAGTTTCAGGCTACTAACATGGAGCCCTTTCATAGTGAAATTGTCCTCTGCTCTCCTAAAAATCCAGACTGACCAAATCATTGCCTTATTACATAAGGTTTTCCCCTCATAGAATAAAATAAAAAATGAATTTAATGGTGTATCTATTTTTCTTTAAATATTCGTGGCTTATGCCCAGTGGTTATGAATCTTACGTCTAACACTCACAGAATCACACGGTCTTCACCTAAACTCTGTCTCTTCTGCTCCAGAGGCTCCTCTTGGTGCTGCTGGACTGGATGCCCATTCTCTACTGCTGTTCCATTCAGCAACTGATCATTTTGAGAACTGATACCAAGCTGTATGTCCAGGATCTCCTACGAAAATAAAATGTTAATCCTTCGGGAGGAACGTGTTGTGTACTTTAATTTCCAATGGAGTAAACTTCCTGGATATCTAATTGTGGTACTTACTTCAATCTGTTCACCTTGTCCATCAGGTTCATCAGTATCAAGTGCTGACAGCTCTAACTCAATATCCCTATCAGGCTTAGTATCAGCTGCATCTTCCGTATAATCACTCTGTGATTAAGAAAAATACTGATTTCGTATCTGTGGAAACTGGGGCTTCCCTTTTAAATGAAAATGGGAATCTCAATGACTGATATAAGAAAAGAAATCTGGGATTACAATTTTATGGCTACTGTTAAATTTTAAAAGCAATCACCTACCAGAAAAAGCCATGCTAAGTAATGGCATAAAAATGCACTAAACAATGGCATAAAACAACATGCAGCAGCAGCAAATAGCAAATATACTAGGGATGAAGCTGAGAGGGTCAGTGTCCTTACCTCTCCATTTCTCAGTTCAATTTCCTTGCTTAGAAGATTTAGTGTGAGGTGACGGCCTTCATCCAGGGAATTCCACTTCTGTTGCATAGCCAGAGCATTGGCCTCCCTCTGAAGAAGCAATGAGTTGCTCTTGGCCTAGAGGAGGTGAAAAAAAGGAGTCAGCTTCCAACCTTTAGCTTTTAAATGTCATTCTTTTTTAAAAAATAAACTCAAAGCTGACTGACACAGAGCCTACCTGCTGAAGTTCAATGCTCAAAAGGTCTCCAGTACTGGAATGCTTTCTATGACCAGATAAATCGGTAACAATGAATCTGTCCCTTTAAAGAGAAATTTGTTTACTGTTACAAAATGAAGCAACTAAAGAAGTAATGACTATATAATAACTATATACTATATATGTTTTACATAACAGATCAACCCGGAAAGTTTCAATCATTATTCCAGATGTAAACTTTTTTCAGAAATTCATTACATAGTTAACACTAGCAAAGCACAGTTCATGAATAACTGGGACTTTAATCTGTACTTTGGGAATATAGACAAGTCTGAGAATAGAGAATCCTAAAGAATTAAGAGCAACATTACCGTTCAATATAATGTGCTGATGATGTAGCCTCATTACCATATGAACTCCACCTTGAATCAACAGCATTGACATAAGGTACATAATCTGTAGAAAGAAACAATGACCAGAAAAGTGAAAAATTAGATACAGATGTGAATGTATACGTCCCCCCAAAATCCACATTTATCTAACTAGCCATGCTTTCCTGGCTAAGCTGTTTAGGTTTACAGTGGTTGTTAAATGGAGACACATGTTCTATACCTAACAGAGTGAGGATTATAAAGCACAGTGCTAAAACATACCAGGTGAAGTATTAATGATACGGATTACCTGATACACTGATGGGCTTGGTTGCACTTCCTTGGGAAGCAGTGGCCTGGACAGGGTCCGTGGTATGATAACCAGTACGGGAAGATCTAGAAATCGCACCCCATTTTGAAATTATGGGTCCATCACTAAAAGGAATTATTGGATCTTCTTCTTTTGTCCTTCTCTGAGTTTCAAATAAATGCACTCTTCTCTTAACATCCCCACTGTCCAGGTCCTGTATAAATAAAATAAAATAAATAGATCGTGGGCAATTATTTCAGCTAATAATATAAGTAAAAGCTTTCAAAAAACACGGAATTAGGTTCTCTAATAAATCTGACATTAACTGTATATCTCAGTGATAACCCAACATCTATTTTTAAAACACTCCACTATGTTCAAATAATTTAAACACTAGGTGCCATTTATTTCGGACTTACCTAAATATAACTGCTGCTTACAGATGAGTTACTGTATACAGCAACAAAATGAAGACTAAAGCTTTCAATCATTCTAAAATTTGAATCAACATGCATAACCCTTGCCCCCCAAATCATACCATTAATACCGCATTTGAATTAGCAATCACATCTCTGGGCTCTGAATCAATGGCATTTATACAAGAACCGATGGTGCCACAAGACCAGGGAGAATAATGAGAAAGATGATCTTCTTCAAATTTTGTGCCACTCACATTTTCAGAGAACTGGTTAAAAAAAGAACAAAAAATAAAAGCAAAGGCAATTGATAAGAAATTTAAATTACAAACTTATAACTAACATAAAGTAACTATTATAGAATTCATACCACTTTATAGTGAATAATTAAACATTCAATAACTAATATAAAAATTATAATAAGTTACAAATAGTATGTATTTATATTACATCTTAACAGGAAACAGAACACCTTCTCTTTTTCACTTTGTCCTTTAAGAATTCATAAGGAACCCCGGAGTGACACTACCCAGAATAAAAAACAATTTACAGCATGCCTCTAACATGGTACAAAGTGCTCCAAAAAATGAAAAAAGCAAAAGAAAACACACACATACATAAACACATACATAGAAATACATTTTCGTATTAAGCAAGTGGCAACACTCTTCTCAAGATGGTTAGCTGCTTTGAAGAAGTCTAATTTTGATGAGATAAATTTGGATCGGGATTGGTTCAAGATGGCAGAGTAGAAGGACATGCGCTCATCTCCTCCTGCGAGAGCACTGAAATTGCAACTAGGTGTTAAACAAACATCGACTGGAGGATGCTAGAACCCACGAAAAAAAGACACCTTACACGTCCAAAGACAAAGGAGAAACCACACCGATGTGGTAGGAAGGGTACTATCACAATAAAATCAAATCCCATACCAGCCAGATGAGTGATCCACAAACTGGTTAACAATAATACCAAAGTTCTCCCACAATTGTGAAGATTCTGAGCCCCAGGTCAGGCTTCCCAGCCTGGGGATCTGACAGAGGGACTGGGAAGATGGATTCAAAAATTCAAATTTATGGATGGAAAAATATGCTATCTAGGATTTTTAAAAAATATGTCTAGTTTAAAAATTCAACAGTTACGGATGGAAAAATATGATGTCTAGGATTACTTCAAAATAATCCAGTAGGAAGAGGGGCTACAAATGAAACAAGATTGGCTGAGTTGATAACTGTATAATGGATACATGGAGTTTATCACTATTCTCTTTTTGCATATGTTGAAATTTAAAAAATTTAATTAAAAGATTAGACAAAAATTTTACATTAATATCTCTAGGGACAGGGAATAAACCAGATGAATAAAGAAAAATTAACAGTTTGCTCTAAATATAACAGTATGGAAAACAGGGTACATTAAAACAATCCTGGTGCAAAATCTGTCTTGAAATGATAACAATAGTTAACAGTGATTTAAAACACCATGAATTGTATAGTAGTCATTTCTGCACTTCTTGTGAAGTAGGGAAGAAACACCTCAGACAGACCAGAATTCAAATCCAAGCTATTTATAGGCTGAATTTATTACTTGGGCAAATTACTTAACTTCTCTGAGTAGAATTCCTAACCTGTAAAATATGGGTAATACCTGCCCCCTAAGGATTTTGTAAGAATTAAATAACATGTAAATGCTTAGCACAGTGCCTGGCCAAGTTAAGTGCTCAATAAATGGTGGGTATAAATCTTATTTATCAATAAAATCTATAAAAATAAGGAGAACTACACTGCTAGAAAGACTTGAATTCTTGGTGGAAAAGGACTGTGACTTGTTAGCGGTCTTCAGTGTCACAATGCCTGGCCACAGAGCTTACATACTCAGTGTTTATTGAATTAAACTCAACTGCCACCAAACCAATGCAAAATATCCAACACACTTATCCCTAGCTTGAATGAGTGCTCTGAAGTCAGTCGTCTGACCTGTGCCTGCAACATCAAGTGATTAAAACCTTTCTTTCTTACATCAGTGCGAAAGTCTACACTGAATAGAGGAGAAGGTGGTGTTGGTGACTGTGTTGCCACAGGAAGAGTTGAAGAGACAAGAGGTGCTTTCTGAGTGTGGTACTGTGCCCACTGCTCTGGCTTTCTTCTTATCTGCTCCTCGCAACTGGTCTTCAAATGACCACAAGGTTCCTAAGGGGGGATAAAAGAAACAATCTTAATCATCTAGGGAGCAGTAAATAAATTTAACTATGCTCTGTGGAAATAATGTGAACATTTATTATACTGTTGGGACAAAAAAGAATACAGAAGGTAAGTCCCCCTAGCCTATTCTCCATACACTTAAACAAAAGGGTTTAAATAATGTTAAGAGTAAAATCTGAGCACTCACTTTTCTGGTTTAGGAAAATTGTATGTATATATGTGGGGATAGTAAAAACAGGCCCTGTCTTTGTATCTTGAAGATTTCTTTTTACTTTCTGATCAATTTCGTATCCAAACATAACATTTATTGAGCATGTATATGCATCAGGTCCAAAGTCTAAGAGCTTTTTCTGATTTAATCCTCACAACAGCCTTATGAGGTAGGTACTACTATTATTTCCATCAAAAGTGAAAAAACTGACATAGAGAAGTCAAGTAAATTCCATTAAATTACACAGTTAGTAAGTGGAGGAGACTGGATATACCCAAATGTTATAACATCAGACACTAGACTCTTAACCACTATGCTGTGCTAGCATTCCTAGTTCCATTATCACTTACCCTTGGTAAAGGCACAGTTGTCCTTGGCTCACTTGGTGGCTGACAAGCCACTGAATAATACCCATCTAATGAGTTATATCTTTCCCGCAAAGACGTCTGATACACAGACGAGTGCATCACATCCATTGGAGGTAAAGAATTGCTTCTAATAATGTCATCTCGTTGGTACATAGGTGGGCGCCAGATGCGCCTGCTGTCATACACAGGAGCATACATTCCAGAAGGTACTGGGGGAACCGGTCCATACGGCTGCGGAGGAGGAGGTTGGTAAGGAGAAGAATTCATTCGATCTCGAGGGGAAAATGTACTGTAATGATCGGCATATGGCATGGAAGCAGGTGGGAGGGAGGACTCTGGAACATTATTGGACCTCACAAAGCGAGGAACACAGGGAGCCACACCAGCTGGTACCGTTGGAGGTGGTGGGTAGTATCCTTGAAAATTGGAAAGAGGAATATTTAATATAATTTTAGTAAAATTTAACATCTTATAATGGTTTAAGTCTAAAGCAGCCTTTAACATGGGAAAATAACATAAGTTTTGAATTTTAGTTACCTGTGGATTAGAAAGATACTACATGCTTTCAAGACTCTGCTATATCAAAATCTCCTTAACATTCAACATTTTGTTAAACTGCACCTTAAAAACATACAATGAACTTTTAACAGATGCCTGGTAAGTTTCCTTCAAGGGCAGGTATTGCCACAGGTGTTGGTTTAAGTAGTTAGATTCTTAACCTTTTGGGGAGCACAACTTAAAGACATCCTTCATAATCTATATAAGCTGTGTGCTGTCCTTCTAAAATTATGCTTTAAGGGTATATAAACCAAACATTTAGTACGCTATTTCTGAGGATATACAAAACTCACTATATTTGATTCATAGGACTGAGAAATCTTCAAACTATTGGTATGTAGAATTATAGATTCTTAAGACAGGAAGAAAATTTAAGGGTCATGCAGTCCAAAGGATTAATTTTTTTAATGTAGATATTCTAGCTAGCTATAAATGACTCACTGATTTATTACAACAAATGTTATATTGTAGTTTCTTTTTCTTAGAATTATCTAAAATCACTTACCAGTCTGTGGGTACTGTGGGACTTCAAAGGGTATCTGAGTCCTTGGATCTTGAAAATACTGAATGTTTTCAGAATGCTGAGGATATACTGGTACTCTAGTGATAAATGGGCTGGATTTTGGAGGCACAGAATTCAGCTCTGTTCCAGCATTAGTGGGCCCAGCTGAGGTAGCCGCTACATTACTTACAGGAGTCTTGGGTGGAGAGCCAATTTTACTAGAGAGAAAATTTAACAAATACAAATGATAAATCATTGCCTATGTCTGTTAAGTCTTCATCAGTAGGAATTTTTCATAAAATTATATAGTGACCATTGACAGACAATGCTTCAGGTTTTCCAGGTGACAAATAAGGCAATGAATTTCACTGCTACCTTACACTATTAGTTCACAAGATTATAGTAAAAGATCTCATATTTTGGTGAGGGTGAAAAATAAAAAACAAAACAAAGAACACACATTCCAGGTAGGATTGTTCTATTAACAGTTAAGATTAACTGAAATGTAAACGCAGCGAAGAAAGGCCACTTTCATCCACTGTGTTAACTGCTAGATCCCTAGGACTGTAAACATTTGTGGCATATAGAAGGCACTCAGTAATATTTGTTGGATAAATGGAAAAGTTCCTGCCACACAGTAGGTAGTCAGTAAATATCTGCCGGACAAACAGAATACCAATAAAACGGTTACTCGTTAAACTGACAGAAAACACATAAACTTGCTTTTACTTAAAAAAAAAGAAAACGCAAATGACTCTTTTTGTTGAGTCACCACATGATCATTTCCAGAGGATCTTACTATGGCTTCTTATATCCTCTGAAGAAGTCAAACTATGGCAGAGAGAAGATATGTGGTAGTAACTGAAGAAAAAGATCTTGTTAATGATGCAGGAATTCAATAAACTGCATCTCATACTAAAGAAGCCCTATTAAACCAACAGTTTTATAAACAACAAGGAATATGGGGTGCCTTTAAGTCTAGCTGAGATTAATCTAGAAGATGCTTACTTTTATGTGTATTTGTGTATCAAAATGGAGAAAATAACTAAGAAACTGTAGATAAGAACAGTAAGTACAAACAGCTTAGACGTCAAAGGTATTTTAGTGCTGGGCTTACTCTCTGAAGTTCAATAAAGGCAAGAAGGAAAATAATTAGGATTTCCTCATAACAATAGTAAGTCAATTCAGTCACTAAGTCGGGTCCGATCCTTTGTGACCCCATGGACTGTAGCACGTCAGGCTTCCCTGTCCATCATCAACTCCTGGAGCCTACTCAAACCCATGTCCATTGAGTCGGTGATGCCATCCAGCCGTCTCATCCTCTGTCATCCCCTTCTCCTGCCCTCAATCTTTCCCAGCATCTGGGTCTTTTCAAATGAGTCACTTCTCTGCATCAGGTGGCCAAAGTTTTGGAGCTTCAGCTTCAGCATCAGTCCTTCCAATGAATACTCAGGATTGATCTCTTTAGGACGGACTGGTTGGATCTCCTTGGAGTCCAAGGGACTCTCAAGAGTTTCCTCCAACAGCACAGATCAAAAGCATCAATTCTTTGGTGCTCAGCTTTCTTTATAGTCCAACTTGTACATCCCTACATGACTAATGGAAAACCATAGCTTTCAAAAGATGGACATTCGTTGGCAAAGTAATATCTTTAATATCTCTGCTTTTTAATATGCTGTATTGGTTGGTCATAAGTTTCCTTCCAAGGAGCAAGAATCTTTAAATTTCATGGCTGCAGCCACCATCGGTAGTGATTTTGGAGCCCCCAAAAATAGTCTGTCACTGTTTCCATTGTTTCCCCATCTATTTCCCATGAAGTGATGGGACCAGATGCCATGATTTTAGTTTTCTGAATATTAAGTTTTAAGCCAACTATTTCTCTCTCCTCTTTGACTTTCATGAAGAGGATCTTTAGTTCTTTGCTTTCTCCTATAAGGGTGGTGTCATCTGCATATTAGAGGTTATTGGTATTTCTCCTAGCAATCTTGATTCCAGCTTGTGCTTCATCCAGCCTGGCATCTCGAATGATGTACTCTGCATATAAATTAATTAAGCAGGGTGACAAAATACAGCCTTGATGTACTCCTTCCCCGATTTGGAACCAGTCTGTTGTTCCATGTCCAGTTCTAACTGTTGCTTCTTGATCCGCATACAAATTTCTCAGGAGGCAGATGAAGTGGTCTGGTATTCCCATCTCTTTAAGAATTTTCCACGGTTTGTTGTGATGCACACAGCTATTACTAAGCATATTCTAGGCAATATGCTAAGAGCTTTACACAGATTATCTGGTTTTCCATATCAGAATGTCACATACCATAAAATCTGGATAAGTACTTTTCGAATGGCAAGTTCTTTGACTGCAGGAAAAAGGCACTCAAGTTCATGACAAGGTTCAAGTTCAGATAAGTTCAGTCATGCAGTCGTGTCTCTTTGTGAGCCCATGGACTGCAGCTTGCCAGACTTCCCTGTCCATCACCAATTCCCGGAGTTTACCCAAACTCATGTCCATTGAGTTGGTGATGCAACCATCTTATCCTCTGTCATCCCCTTCTCCCACCTTCAATCTTTCCCAGCATCAGAGTCTTTTCAAATGAGTCAACTCTTTGCATGAGGTGGCCAAAGTACTGGAGTTTCAGCTTTAGCATCATTTCTTCCAAAGAAATCCTAGGGCTGATCTCCTTCAGAATGGACTGGTTGGATCTCCCTGCAGTCCAAGGGACTCTCAAGAGTCTTCTCCAACACCACAGTTCAAAAGCATCAATTCTTCAGCACTCAGCTTTCTTCATAGCCCAACTCTTAGATCGATACATGACTACTGGAAAAACCGTACCTTGGACTAGACGGACCTTCGTTGGCAAAGTAATGTCTCTGCTTTTTAATATGCTGTATAGGTTGGTCAAAACTTTTCTTCCAAGGAGCAAGCATCTTTTAATTTCATGGCTGGAATCACCATCTGCAGTGATTTTAGAGCCCCAAAATATAAAGTCTGTCACTGTTTCCATTGTTTCCCCATCTATTTGCCATGAAATGATGGGACCGGATGCCATGATCTTAGTTTTTTGAACGTTGAGTTTTAAGCCAACTTTTCACTCTCCTCTTTCATCAAGAGGCTCTTTAGTTCTTCACTTTCTGCCATAAGGGTGGTGTCATCTGCATATCTGAGGTTATTGATATTTCTCCTGGCAGTCTTGATTCCAGCATGTGCTTCATCCAGCCCAGTATTTCACATGATGTACTCTGCATGTAAGTTAAATAAGCAGGGTGACAATATCCAGCCTTGAAATACTCCTTTCCCAATTTGGAACCAGTCTTTTGCATGTCCAGTTCTAACTGTTGCCTCCTGAACTGCATACAGATTTCTCAGGAGGCAGGTAAGGTGGTCTGGTATTTCCATCTCTAAGAATTTTCCACAGTTTGCTGGATCCACACAGTCAAAGGCTTTGACGTTGTCAACGAAGCAGAAGTAGACATTTTTCTGAAACTCTCTTGCTTTTTCTGATCCAATGAATGTCTGGTTCCTCTGGTTCCTCTTTTTCTGATCCAGAGTATCTCTGGTTCCTCTTTTTCTAAATCTACCTTGAAAAATATGGTACTTCACAGTTCACATACTGTTGAAGGATGGCTTGGAGAATTTTGAGCATTACTTTGCTAGCATGTGAGATGAGTGCAACTGTGTGTTAGTCTGAACATTCTTTACCATTGTGTTTTTTGGGGATTGGAATGAAAACTGACCTTTTCCAGTCCTGTGGCCACTGCTGAGTTTTCCAAATTTGCTAGCATATTGAGTGCAGCACTTTAAAAGCATCATCTTTTAGGACTAAAAAAGCTCAACTGGAATTCCATCACCTCCACTAGCTTTGTTCGTAGTGATGCTTCCTAAGGCCCACTTGACTTCGCATTCCAGGATATCTGGTTCTAGATGACAAGGTTCAAAGCCATATGAAATCATGCAAGCTATCCCAAAAATTCAGATTTAAGGAAAAATCTAACTTTCCATCTCATTCTGGCCAGATAGCTAGATTACTATAGCCACACTCTAGATGAATTTCAGGATTCCAGGCCCTCCTTCACAGTAGACCCTCTTCAGTTCAGTTCAGTCACTTGGTCGTAAAACTCAGCAGTGGCCACTTCCGGAGCTGGCTCAAACTCGTGTCCATTGAGTCAGTGATGCCATGCAACATCTCATCCTCTGTCGTCCCCTTTCCCTGCATCAGGGTCTTTTCCAATGAATCAGTTCTTCACATCATGTGGCCAAAGTACTGGAGTTTCAGCTTCAGCATCAGTCCTTCCAATGAATATTCAGGACTGATTTCCTTTAGGACTGACCTGTTTGATCTCCTTGCAGCCCCTCTTACAGACTACATGCTTTTGTCTGAGCTGCTTTTTCCATTGACAAGACCCTTCCTTCCTAACTGGTCATGTTTTTGGAATGGTTCAGGTGTCATCACCTTACCACTAAAAAATTTTCCACAATTTACCTCAGAAAGAATTATTGCTATTTTTCATGTTTTAGTAACACCTGGAACACAACTCTGCTGCAGTACCTTTCAGCATATATATCTGTTTCCGAAGCTACACTGGAAGACACTGAGAGGTAGGGAGTATATTTAGTTCATTTTTATTAACTATGCCAACTGGCCTGATATGTGGCACACAGCAGAAGATTTACAATTTTTGAGTCAACGAATAAATGATTTACTTAGATTTTCTTATTTTTCAAAGTTTTTAAACACTGAGATATAATTTACCCTTGCAAAGTGTACAATTCAGTGATTTCTGGTATACTCCCAAGGTTGTGCAACCATCACCATTATCTTATTCTGCAAAAGCATTTTCATCACCTCTCTAAGAAACCTGTATTCATTAGCATCTATTTCCCACTCCCTTGTTCCCCCAGCCACAGCATCTAGCAACTACTTATCTACTTTGTGTCCTATGGATTTGCCTATTCTGGACATCCACATAAATGGAATTCTACCATAATGGCTTTTGTATCTAGCTTCTTTCACTTAACATAATATTTTCAAGGTTCATCCATATTGTAGTATGTACTAGTACCTTAATCTTTCATGGTTGAGTGACATTATGGTTTTACAACTTTACCTTGCCAAAATTTTCAAAAGCTTATTTCCTAAGCATGTTTAATACAAGGTATCCATATTCTGGTGCCAAGGTACACATCTAAATCTTCTTCCCATACTTCTCCCAGCAATATAATATTTCCCTGTTCTTTGATCCTACTCCAGTATTGCTTCACTTATGTAAATGCTGTCTCCCCCATTATGTCATAAGTTTCTTAAAGGCACAGGTAGACAGCTCATGTATTTTCAAGAGTGCCAAAAGCAGAGCTCAGAATTAGTGTATAAGTAACACTTGCTAAACTAGACAATGTTCTCTGTCTCTTCCAAGATCTCTCTGAGGGAAGACTATAAGAATCATTTAATAAATTTCCCTATCACATGCTAACTATAGAACTAAACAGTATAAATGTCTACCTATCCATTTATTATTTGAAATCACTAGAAATTTACTGTGTGCCTAGCATAATGCTTTTTCCCTATATGGCATACAATAGATACTGACAGACTATTTACGGGCAACATAATCTGAGTATGTTTTACCTCAGACTTTAAGACACTAAAAGAATACAAAAGCCTGAGACATTAGAGGTGAAAGTAACTTTTCAGATAATATGAAATTTTTAAAACTTTTTTCTTAAAGTACCAAAACCTTTCTACCAAAGTAAGTCTTATGCTGAAATCCCAAACAATAACAATAATAACAGATGCAGATATTTAGTGAGTGCTATGTGGCAGGCACTGATCAAAGAATACTGCAGTATTAAATCATTCAGTTCTCACAATCAACATACCAGGTAGGTAGTGTCATTGTATCAATTTTATGGATGAGTAAACTGAAGATAACAGATTAAGTAACTGGCCTAAGATCAAACAGCTAGAGAAGAGTGAGCCAAAATGAACCCACAGAATCTGGTTTCAAAGATTTCTCTCTTAACAACTACCCACCATTACAGAGCACAAAGTGGAACTGTTCTAATCAAAACAGGGGCTGGAGGCCCAAGCATCTCACCTGCTTATGTTTCTACTTAGTTCCTTTCTGGCACCTCTATGGACTCAATCCTAAAGTTCAAGGAAATAAGGTGTGAAAAATTCAATTCTGGTTCCACTTCTTCAGCTTACAGTTGAAGAAAACACCCATAGTTGAAGTGAATTTCCAAGGTCAGAGGGCTATTCAATTGCAGAGCCAGGACTAGAATTCAAATTTTTTTGGTATTTAGTGCTATCTCTACTACATGAAATAACCTGCGTAAAAATTCAGATTACCTGCTTTCCCTCGGGATAAATATAAATACTCAGGCAATTATAAACAGGTTAAATTACTCAGGTCAACATTTTTACCTACTACTTACTTTTCAGTTACAGACTCTACTGAAGGCCCAGCAGCACTCTGGCCATTGGCACCAACCTTCCCCACTTTCTTCACAGTCTCCAGAGCTCTTAAGGTACTGTCAGTACTACGTGGAATTAGCTGGGAAACACTGTTTTCTGCATTTGAAATTCCATTTGTACTTGGAACAATTTTCCCCGGTGTCTCAGTACTTCCTATGACAGAAATGACATTTCCGGCTGTGGTTGTGACAGTGTTGTTTACACCAACTTTGTTTAGAAGAGGAAACGTTCTTACAGTTGCATTGATCTTTTTGTTCCTTAATCGATACCTGTTTCAAAAACAATAAACATATCAGTAAATATTTCACTCTTACCCTAAGTTAAAAAAAAAAGGTGGGGTGGGGGGGTGGCTGGGGGGAGGTGGGCAATGGGAAAAAATTTCAAGGAAGGAACAGCTTTGAAAAAAGCCTTTATTCAGCTAAATATCAAATACTATCAAACTCAATTATAATAGCTGGCACATTAAAATATATCTCTCATATACATACATATACATACAACGCTTTTATATATTTAGGCACACAATTAATATAGCAAGAAAAGTACACATGTATTCACACAGCATTCTGAGGGAGTAGGAAGAGATCTTTCTGAAAAACTCTGTATACCTGGAATACAAAGTATACCATGTAAAAAATGAAAGGAACCAATATCAAATTTAGTTGGGAATGTAGATGAAAAGGTATGCAAGATGTGAAAGAATTCTCTATTGTTACCAAGTTGTTAAAACATCAGATAATTTTAAAGAGATTAAAAAATCCAAAACTCATTCTTAACCTCTAAGATATATAAATTTAGTATTATATTTTTCAGATTAGTTTATGACTAAAATATAAAGTATTTGGGTTAAAGATTTTTCTGATTTTAAACATCTTTATTTTAAAAAGTTTTTCTGATATTAAATTTGGGGCTGATATAACACTCTAATACATAAAGCAATTTGATCCTGGATTCAATTTAAGAAAATTTTTATCTACTTGTACAACAAAAATTTCATTATAGTCCTATTGAATGTTCCTGCCAATACTTTAACATGGTAAACAACTATGTTACATGAATAGAAAGATGACTATTCACGTATGGGGCCATAATTACATATAACAATCTGATACCAATGTTATACATAACCAAACATATGGTAATTAAATATAAACAGTGTTGGTGATGAGCAATGCCTTCACAATAGCTTCCCTTTTAGTCTTTCAGTATCTATAAACAGCTTCATTATTCAATCCTTCTCCCCCTTCTCTCCCATACTCACATGCTGACAGAAAAAGCAAAGCTCAATAAAGACAAGTATTCCCAGACCAGACTGGCTAAAGGTGGAGTGACAGAACACAAAGTTAAAATAAAAGCAATAGGTTGTGGCCAGTTTACACATATCACCCTACAGATCTGGGGAACCAGTGATTACTTCTTGAAGAAGGAGGGTAACAGGCAGACCTATATTTCAAAAAGGCAATTTGGTGGCATAGAGGGGCCTGTGCTTTCCTTAAAATACTGCTCTGAAACCTGCTCTGCATTCTTCACCTCAGGGGTTCCTGCACAAAATGCTCAGCTGTTCCTTGTTTTCCTTTCTCAAAGGATAAAGCTCAGATATCCTTAAGATTGCTCTTGTAGGTGAAAAATAAAGTTTTAATTGTGGGTCTCTTAAAAGAGAGAAGTGATGAGAAATAAAACCTTAACAAAAGAAAGTAAAGTAAAAGATAAATAGGGATACATACTGGACTTCTAGCATCCAGAGCTAACGACTTAGACTTGGAATCTGGACCTCACAGATGAAAAGTCAACTACTTTCTATTCTTTTAAAGCCATCAAGGAGCCCCCACAAGCATTTGCTCCCTGCCTTACCAAGTTTAGAATCCATTATCTACCATTAATTCCTACCTTAAACTCCCTTGGCCCAATTACCTTGTTGAACTCACCTGGTAAAGCCCCAATCCAATTTGTTACTTATTCTCTTATTCTGTGCCTGCTCAAGTAGGTGACTGTTGCTAGAGAAAAATCATGTAATCATGCTGAGTAGATTCATTTCAAAATTATGATCAATAACTTAAAATGGCCAAGAAATACATTAATATACTTCTCTACTAAATTAACTTTCATATGTCTAACATCCTCTTCCCTTTCACTCTCCATAGCCCCATCATAGCTGATGATACTGCCTCCCACTTAACAGAGAAAAGATGACACCAGAGGAGAGTTACTTATCTTTCCACCACTAATTCCACCAACCCTCCTGCTTCTGTAACTACACATTCCACATAAAATAAGGGATGAAGAGCTACTGTTCTGAACTCAGGTCAATCTTTCCACTCGCACTCCAGGCCCAAGCCCATTTGCCTTCTCAAAGACTTTACTCCTATAATCATCTTTTCTTCTCCAGTCCATCAACACTTCATTCAGGTGTCTGATTAAATGTCATAGTCTCTGGGATCCCTTTCCAGACAATCTCATCTAAAATAACTCCTCTTTTCAGTCACTCTCTTTCTCCTTACTTTGTTACTTTTCTTCATAGTACCAGTCAGTACTAGGTATTATGTTTTCTATTTATTCACTTTACATTGGTCTTGTCTACTACAGTGTAAGCCCCATGAGGGTAAGGATTTTGCCTTTTATATTCATCTGTCTTTAGCACAGTGCCTGGTGCACACTAGGTGTTCTATAAATATTTGCTATATGAATGTGGAATAAGCCTTAAACTTCACATGACCAAGAAAACTACTGATTTTCTACCCCCAAGCATTTCTTATCTCAATAAAAGACATCACTTAGTAACAAAGGCCCCAAACCTTGGAGTCATCCTTGCTTCCCCTCTTTTCTTTATACCTCACATTCAATTCATTAGTCAAATCAGCTCTACTTCTAAAATATATCCCGCCAGTACTCTTGCCTGGAAAATCCCATGGACAGAGAATGACAAATACCACATTGAAGTAAATTAATTCAAACAGGTTCAGACAATATTTTTTAAAAATTTAAAAAAAAAAAATATATATATATATATATATCCCAAGTCTGGCTATTTGTCATCATCTCAATTACTATAATCCTAGGACCAAGCTACTAATCTCATGCCTGAACCACTGCAGCAGTCCACCATGTAGTTACCAGAGTAACATTTTTAAGACAAAATTAAAATCCCATTGTTCCATTTGAATAAAACACTAAATGACTTCCAAAATAAAAGGCAAACTCTCTGCCAGTGTCCACCAAGCNCAATATTTTTTAAAAATTAAAAAAAAAAAAATATATATATATATATATCCCAAGTCTGGCTATTTGTCATCATCTCAATTACTATAATCCTAGGACCAAGCTACTAATCTCATGCCTGAACCACTGCAGCAGTCCACCATGTAGTTACCAGAGTAACATTTTTAAGACAAAATTAAAATCCCATTGTTCCATTTGAATAAAACACTAAATGACTTCCAAAATAAAAGGCAAACTCTCTGCCAGTGTCCACCAAGCCTGTATGATCTACCCTTGCCTAACCTCTCCAACATTATCTTTCTCCATTCTTCTCATTCTCCATCCTCTCAAAACACTGGTCATCTTTCTGGTTCCTGAACTTGTTTCCATCTCAAGCCAATTTTGTTTCCACCTCAGACTTTATAGCATTTTATCAGTAGCTAAAATTATCTGTTTACATGTTTAATGTTCCTCTTTCACCACTAGAAGTACCTCAAATAAGTACCTAGCACTTAACCATTTTAAAATATATTTGTTGAGATGGCTGACCTCAGGCTTTTGTCACTCTCCAGAACGCAGTAATCCTTGGGAAAAGGATTCTGATACCCTATACTCTAAAATATATTCATACAAATATTAAGAGAGATCTGGGGCAATTGTTTGGTTACAGATATGTACAGTAGAGAAAGCAGGCTGGAGTAAAAAAAATTAAGTTAAACAAACATTTGCATTCGAATTCTTCCTGGTACATTATGTGAGTTAAGAAAAAGGATCCATCCTCAAAAAGTCTGAGTTGGGGAGCAACATGCATTTTTTTTAACCAACGGGATAATGACATCTTCCTCTTCCTCAATCCTTTGTATTATCCTGTTTCTCCTTCTTCTTTTTATTTAAGAGCAACGGAGTATGAAACTGGTTGGAAATATAAACTGTAGATTATCTACTCTTTCAACATAAACATACTGAGTTTACATGTCAGATACTTGTTAGATTCAGAAAATCTAAAGATGAATAACCCGTAAATAAATGAAGTCCAGTGAAAATACACACAGTTTAAGTAAATAACTGCAACACAGCAAGCAAGCTTGCAGTTACAAAGTTGCCAGGTACAGGGCACCACAGAAGCACAGCGAAGGTGGCCACTAACACGCCTGGAAGCCACAGAGGTTTTCAGATGGAAGATGCTATCTGAGTATAATCAGGAATAGGAGCTCCCCAAACAGAGAAAAGGAGAGTATATGATATAGAGTGAACACATGAACAAAGGAAAGAAGAACGAAAGAAAGTGTACAGTAGTAAACTGGATGTACCTTTAAAAAGTAACATAAAAGGGAGAATAAGGCTGGAAACCAAGACTGGGCCCAGAACCAGCAATAATATACTGAGAACCAATTAAGAATTTAAAGCAGAAGATGGACATGATTATACACTTACTTGCAAAATAAAATCTTGGCTGAGCTATAGGGAGATGCATGTAAAAAGCTACACAGCATAAAATGGACAAGCTGGGTAAACATACACAGGTCAACCATTAAACACTGCACCCGGCACAAAATGTGACCAATTAATTTGGCTTATTTTACTAAGTTCAGGCAATGAACAATAAAGTTCTAAAGTAGGACTGGAGATAAAGAATAGGAAGCCAATCTGAAAATATAAGATGGAAAATGGATTTTCAGGTGGACACCAGTTCTGAGTATAATGGCAATAAAATCACACAATTTCTTCTCCAACTTTTTTAAGTTTAAGGGCTTCCCAAAGGAGGTCTCCTAAATGGGGAGCACTGCAAGATGAGGTAAAAAGGTGAGCCGGGGGCTTCCCTGGCTGCCCAGTGGCTAAAGCTCTGGGCTTCCAGTGTAGTTGGCGCAGGCTTGCACCCTGGCTGGAGAACTAAGATTCGACATATAGTGTGGCGTGGGGCTAGCCGCCGCACAAAAAAGTAGGCATGAAGTAGATGACACAGAGACTTGCAGGCCACAGAGTAGATTTTATATCTTTATCAACGGGGATTCCTAAGCTTCTCATTATCTGCAATGAGCCTTAAATGCAAAGTTCCCCCTATTTTGTTGGGAATAATGGGGTTGAGGGTAGACAACCACAGCTATAAGATAACTAATTAGGAGGCAACTATGAATCAAGAAAAGGGGATGACAGGTTAGACTATAACGACAGAAAGAACAAGAGTCAAGAAATATACAGGAAGCCGAACTGACAGACTTGACTAAGACAATCAAGTGAAAGCTGACGAAGATTATTCCAATAGCACGGCATATATAACTGACTGGACAGGGTACCCTTGGGGAGAGTAGACAGATGGTGTATGCAAGAGAAGACATCAATATATGAGGGGAAAATTAGCTCAAATTGCATTTAAAGTATCTAAAAACAAAAGAGAGATGTCCATTAACAGTTGATATGCAGGCGAGATATTCAGTAGAAAGGATGGAATCAATTTTTGGTGAGATCTCAACAGTGAATGTTTTGGTTGAAAAACAAAACAACAAAAACTTAGACAACATTTATTAGAGTTTATCTCCATTTACTTTTATGTCTGGGGTAAGTGGACATAGAAAAAGGGATTACCTATTAGACAAGAAAGAGGGCAAAGAATGTTAAAAAGACCAAAAGCCCATAAAAAGAAAATGTATCTGCTTTACCATTTTACCTGAGACTCAGCTATTACCCTCAATAGAACCTGAGTAAATAAGACTCTAAGCATAAGAATATTTTTATTCTGTACAGCTGCTTAGCAGAAACATGGATTCTAGCTCTACAACGGTCTAAAATTAGATTCCTAAATAAGGTTCTAAATCACATTTTAACTATGCTGCCAGAAGCAACAAGGTATGGTTTCAAAAGTAAAGGTTATGTTTCAACCTAAATAATTTCATGATGTGGACTTAACTGCATCTTTGAAACTCAACACAAACTTTGACTCTATATGACTCTTTCATGATGACCAAAAATTAAATCCAAATAAAATAGAGTTCTCTTAACTTACTTTTCAAGCTCTTCCTGAGAATGGGCAAAAGTACAATTTGTTCCTCGTGGACACCCTCCTTGCTGTCGCAAATCTCGACACATGCTGGTCTTGTATTTGCTGTTTGGCTGAGGCTACAAAAAGAAAATCAATACTCAGATAAATGAAGATGTCAGCTCTCCCTGGCTCCTTGGGACGCCAGAGTTCTACGAGGATGCCTTTGATTCCTTTCGATTACACAATTCTCGTGCTGACCCTGTTTCCTGTTATGAGTTACATGGCATAATCACATGCTGACATTTTAGATGCTCCTTCTGAGGATCATCAGGAACTAGTTCAAATGCTGCATTACTTATCTGTCAACAAATGCCCACAAAAATAAAAGATTTTTTCATCAAAATTCATTGATGTCTCAAAATTATGATATCAAATCAAGAAAACAATGTCAAAAAGCATTAAAAAAGCTGTAAGCTTTGTCTACTTAAACGTTCTCAGGAAAAGGAAGAATACAACTTACTCTAGAAGTTAAAATTTAAGAAACGCTAATTTTACTTGTCAACTTCAGAGTACAACTTTCTTCCAAGGGTTGGTGCTAAGTTCATACAAATAATTAGGCAAAATATTAAAATATCATGACTACTATAATTTGCATCAAACTCTAAGATATCATTGTTATTTCTGTGACCTTAAGATGAAACATTCATCTTTTAGCTAATATTTGAACATTATGTCTTCTAATAGAATAAGGACAGAAGAGTGGAAAGATCATTTTGGAGTAGACTTGATCCGAGTTCTGTCACTTACTGCCACCATTATCTTAGATATGTTATTTAACCTCTTTCAGCTTCAACTTGGGGACAGCAACTGCCTTGCAGGTGGCTGTGGGGATTAGAAATAATCTATGTAAAATATTGAGACTGGCTCATAATAACTTAATAAATGGATGTTATTATTAGAATAAAGGGTTTTACCTTAAATAACTCCTTCAAAAGTACATTGAAAATACTTTATTTCCAAACATTTACAAATATGAACTCACTGGAATGGCAACAAATGAGAAAAAAGTGACAATTTCCCCAAATTAAGAAAAAATCAGACAAAATATTTGGATGGAATCAGATCTATAGCCAGTCAAAAAAACTTGCCGTGAACTCATATTCAAGACACTCCCCAAACTATAGCTGTATTATGAATTATTTATGAGGTACACTAAAACTTAGGTTTCTCTCAAAAGAACAGAGAATAAAAACTTATGTGACAGAGCTGTCACATAAGAAGTCCATTAACCAAACAGCCTGTTAAGATGTTCAGCATGCTCCATTAGAAGTAAGAGCAGTCAGCAGAGAAATAACTTTACTTACCTGAGGTGTCTCATGACCTTTTCTACTATAATTTTGTATGAAGTCTACTAGGCCATGAACCACTGTTTTAACAGCTACCATTGCATTTTCTAGCTGCTCCCAAGTTGGTGAAACAGCATCTAAAATAGTCCGCCAAACAAATGAGATGAGGGAAAAAAAATTCGTTAGCAGTAAATCTCTTGTGTATAGGAAATCATTTTTTAAAAAGCATAAGCAATTATATTCTCACATACCTGGATTAGGGTCTATGTTTGCAAGAAGCTCTAAGTGAGGCCTCAATCTATTTAAGTTAGCTGGGTCACCTGTTCGTTGCAAAACAATTGTCAATTCCTGAACACTCTTTGCAAAGGATTCTGGAGACTGCAGCTAACACAGAAAGAAAATGAAAAGGTTTTTACAACACATCTATATTCAAATGCTTTTATTCAGTCAACATACTGAATAGGTTTTCAAGTGTCTTCAGATTCCATAGTAGGAGTATCAATGATGAATTAAATTTTCACCTCAGAATCTGCCCTAGGAAATTCATCATTAGACACTTAGAAAACTTACTTATTAGCTAACAGGTGTCAGAATATAGATAAATGACAGACTTGGTAAGCTAGGCTGTTTTTATGTCAATACCTGCATTTGTTTCCCTACTGCCTCCCTTAGTTTATTTTGAAAGTTAAAAAATAATAAAAAAGAAAGAAATGATATCTATGAGATATTTATATGTAAAAACAGGACTCTCCCAACTGGTTTCCTCTTTAGTTCCTTCAGAAGATTCAAATATTCATCAAGATTAACAATGATATAAAATTAGCATCTCTCATTTCACAAACCTTATCAATGATCGACTGCATGTGTGATTTATGCGCCAAGTCACCATACAGAAGTGAGGACCATTGCTCAGGTGAAATACGGAGTCCTGCTTCCATAGCAATATGAACAATTTGGGCATCATGTTCTCTGCGTAAAGCCTCATAACTGCGGAATTCCTCCTTTAGCTGCATCAGGGAAGAGTCTTCATCCCGTTTGGTAACCTAAAAATAGAAAGGAGAAAATTAAAAAACCATCAGATTTGCTTTGCTCTCAGCACTCCCCCAACCAACTTTTTCTTTATTTTAGAAGGGGGAGGTACCTATAGCCTATCAGATACGACATGAAGAAGGTACAAAAAAATAAATCTACTTACTAAAAATCCTTAGAAGACACTATCTAGGACTTTCACAGTCGGAGAGAAGTCAGGGCCTGTCTTCAAAGCTCAAAGGACAGACTGACTCTTCTGTGAGGGGCCAATGTAAGAGGCCAATCCTCATTTACTTCCCCCAAAATACTAGGGTCCTTAAGAATTACACTAAATCTACTCAGCCTGTACTCTAGAAATGGAATAACAAAACCTAAATAACAGCACATCTGTTTACAATATGGTTTACTGGGTATTTTAAGCCCACTGATGAGACCTACCGCTTAGGAAAAAAATTCTTTTCCAAATATTACTGCTCATTGAATATTGGTAACTCAAGAGGTCTGATGGAAATGTACAACAAGAGTAATGTTTTCATGCCTGAAAACACAACTTCCACTCTGCAGCCCACGGATCAAGGAGTAATTCTGACTTTCATGCCTTATTATTTAGGAGATACATTCTGTAAGGCTATCGCAGCCATAGATAGTAATTCCTTTGATGGATCGGGGCAAAGTAGACTGAAAACCTGTTAAAGGATTCACCATTCTAGATGTCACTAAGAACATTTGTGATTCATGGGAATAAGTTAAAATATCAACATTAACAGGAACTTAGAAGATTTCAGCTCTCATGGATGACTCTGAAGGATTCATGACTTTAGTGGAGGAAGTAACTGCAGACATGGTAGAAAAAGCAAAAGAACAAGAATTGAAGTGGATCCTAAATATGTGACTGAATTATTGCAATCTCATAATAAAACTTTAATGGAGTTGCTTAAGATAAGCAAAGAAAGTGGTTTCTTGAGATAGAATCTATTCCTGGTGAAGATGCTGTGAAGACTGCTGAGATGATGATAAAGGATTGAGAATAATAAACTTAGCTGATAAAGCAGCAGTGAGGTTTGAAAGAATTCACTTCAATTCTGAAAGAAGTTCTGCTGTGGGTAAGCTGCATGCCACAGAGAAATTATCTGTGAAAGGAAGACTCAATTCACGGGGCAAGCTGAGCTGCTGTTTTAAGAAACTGCAACAGGCACTCCAACCTCCAGCAAGTACCACCCTGGTCAGTCAGTCACCAACAATGATGTAAGGAAGAATTATTCATCTAAAACATAGAAGAAAGAACCCTAAAAGACCCGAGGGAGGGAACACTCAGCCAACCACCAGGGCACAGGGTGCCTCTTGGGTGGTATGAAGATCTACCCACCTGAACTGTAAAGATGTGTATATTATAAGTGGCTTGCAGAGCCTGGCAAGCTCATATTTTAATCATCAATTAACCTGTTACCTCATACTAAGCAGTGCACACACACACACACACACACACACACACACACACACACACAAACTCTTGCTGCTTATATCTTTGTCACTCTTGAGCTATAAAATCAGCAAAATAGCTTAAATAAGCCTTGGTTTCAAATCCAGAAGTTTTACTTATTTATAGAAGCCAATGGGCCTTTCTATTCCAAGTCCTTGGTCCCTTTGCTCAAGACCTCACCAGCAACCTCTATTCCTGTATCATGCAGAAACTTTAAGGATTCAGCCTTCTTTCCATGTCTCTCAGTACCTCTCATCACCCATAAGCCTATCTGACAAGGAAACTACATTTTGAAATAGCTTAGGGTTCATCCCTACCCTCTTTGGCAAAAATTTATTATCTAAATGCACAGTGGGCAAGTATCAACTCTTACTCTCCTGTTGTTCCCAGGACAACATATGGGCTACCCTCAGTTTAAAGGCTTTAATCTAATCACAACGGAGAAAGAGATAAAAATAATAATGGGGAAGTTAAAACATTTGCCTTCTTTTATTAAGTTTTCAGTATGGTTCCCGACTCTCTTTTAAGGTGATAAATATAAATTAATCAGGCTTCTTCAGTTCATTTTTACTATTCCAAGAGTCAAGTTTACCAAACTTGTTTCCTCATAGTGTTGCTGACACCTTCACATTATGTGTTCTTACACCCACGCATAGCAATATTATACATCTACAGTATTAACAGATGCAATAAATACAGAAGGAAAAGTCTCCTTTATCTCTTTTATTTCTGGGGCCTCTAGACCAGGTAACACCCATTCTAGGCATGCAATGTTTAGATGGTTGCTTGCTACTTACCTTAAAACAAGAAGCTCGATACAGTAGTTGCACAACATGACCAATACTTGTTTTCGATGCCTGAGGAAATCTTGGTTCTAGTCTTTGCACAACAAAAAGTACCAGAACTTTCCTTGAGAGAGCAGAACCATCTTCTAATGCCAGTAACACCAACTTCAAAGCCTCTTCTTGCATAGCTATAAGTAAAGAACATGAGTTTATGATAAATGAGGAGCCCTGCAGATCATGCCTGTCACCGTCTTCTTTGGATATTAGCATATGATAGTTCATTATCTCCAGTACGCAAATACTTAGCACTAAAAGAGAACATCACACATACACAAATATAGTTTACTTAGAAAGTAAGCAAAAGACGTGTCCTTTAAACAACCAATCAAAATACAAGTAAACAGGTTTTAAACAAAATATATCCTCTATAGCTTTGTAATAGTCAACTAGATAATCAAAATGTTGAAGTGAAAAAGGCTCTTGTTTATAAAACTCACAGAGCTACTCTGACAAATAACATGTGAAGGACACACAGTAGTCTTAAAATAAATAGTAATTTTTTATAACTTGAGACTGTTGCTTTGCCTGTCAGAATTATTTTGTATATAATTTAAAAGTGGTATTAGCCACTGGATGCAATACCTAAAGGTATCAATTTGTGTTACTTTTCAGTTAGGGAGGTAAAAGTATAATCTGAATCTAATCATAAGGGGACATCAAAAAACCCCAAATTAAGAACNCTCCTTGGGACGCCAGAGTTCTACGAGGATGCCTTTGATTCCTTTCGATTACACAATTCTCGTGCTGACCCTGTTTCCTGTTATGAGTTACATGGCATAATCACATGCTGACATTTTAGATGCTCCTTCTGAGGATCATCAGGAACTAGTTCAAATGCTGCATTACTTATCTGTCAACAAATGCCCACAAAAATAAAAGATTTTTTCATCAAAATTCATTGATGTCTCAAAATTATGATATCAAATCAAGAAAACAATGTCAAAAAGCATTAAAAAAGCTGTAAGCTTTGTCTACTTAAACGTTCTCAGGAAAAGGAAGAATACAACTTACTCTAGAAGTTAAAATTTAAGAAACGCTAATTTTACTTGTCAACTTCAGAGTACAACTTTCTTCCAAGGGTTGGTGCTAAGTTCATACAAATAATTAGGCAAAATATTAAAATATCATGACTACTATAATTTGCATCAAACTCTAAGATATCATTGTTATTTCTGTGACCTTAAGATGAAACATTCATCTTTTAGCTAATATTTGAACATTATGTCTTCTAATAGAATAAGGACAGAAGAGTGGAAAGATCATTTTGGAGTAGACTTGATCCGAGTTCTGTCACTTACTGCCACCATTATCTTAGATATGTTATTTAACCTCTTTCAGCTTCAACTTGGGGACAGCAACTGCCTTGCAGGTGGCTGTGGGGATTAGAAATAATCTATGTAAAATATTGAGACTGGCTCATAATAACTTAATAAATGGATGTTATTATTAGAATAAAGGGTTTTACCTTAAATAACTCCTTCAAAAGTACATTGAAAATACTTTATTTCCAAACATTTACAAATATGAACTCACTGGAATGGCAACAAATGAGAAAAAAGTGACAATTTCCCCAAATTAAGAAAAAATCAGACAAAATATTTGGATGGAATCAGATCTATAGCCAGTCAAAAAAACTTGCCATGAACTCATATTCAAGACACTCCCCAAACTATAGCTGTATTATGAATTATTTATGAGGTACACTAAAACTTAGGTTTCTCTCAAAAGAACAGAGAATAAAAACTTATGTGACAGAGCTGTCACATAAGAAGTCCATTAACCAAACAGCCTGTTAAGATGTTCAGCATGCTCCATTAGAAGTAAGAGCAGTCAGCAGAGAAATAACTTTACTTACCTGAGGTGTCTCATGACCTTTTCTACTATAATTTTGTATGAAGTCTACTAGGCCATGAACCACTGTTTTAACAGCTACCATTGCATTTTCTAGCTGCTCCCAAGTTGGTGAAACAGCATCTAAAATAGTCCGCCAAACAAATGAGATGAGGGAAAAAAAATTCGTTAGCAGTAAATCTCTTGTGTATAGGAAATCATTTTTTAAAAAGCATAAGCAATTATATTCTCACATACCTGGATTAGGGTCTATGTTTGCAAGAAGCTCTAAGTGAGGCCTCAATCTATTTAAGTTAGCTGGGTCACCTGTTCGTTGCAAAACAATTGTCAATTCCTGAACACTCTTTGCAAAGGATTCTGGAGACTGCAGCTAACACAGAAAGAAAATGAAAAGGTTTTTACAACACATCTATATTCAAATGCTTTTATTCAGTCAACATACTGAATAGGTTTTCAAGTGTCTTCAGATTCCATAGTAGGAGTATCAATGATGAATTAAATTTTCACCTCAGAATCTGCCCTAGGAAATTCATCATTAGACACTTAGAAAACTTACTTATTAGCTAACAGGTGTCAGAATATAGATAAATGACAGACTTGGTAAGCTAGGCTGTTTTTATGTCAATACCTGCATTTGTTTCCCTACTGCCTCCCTTAGTTTATTTTGAAAGTTAAAAAATAATAAAAAAGAAAGAAATGATATCTATGAGATATTTATATGTAAAAACAGGACTCTCCCAACTGGTTTCCTCTTTAGTTCCTTCAGAAGATTCAAATATTCATCAAGATTAACAATGATATAAAATTAGCATCTCTCATTTCACAAACCTTATCAATGATCGACTGCATGTGTGATTTATGCGCCAAGTCACCATACAGAAGTGAGGACCATTGCTCAGGTGAAATACGGAGTCCTGCTTCCATAGCAATATGAACAATTTGGGCATCATGTTCTCTGCGTAAAGCCTCATAACTGCGGAATTCCTCCTTTAGCTGCATCAGGGAAGAGTCTTCATCCCGTTTGGTAACCTAAAAATAGAAAGGAGAAAATTTAAAAACCATCAGATTTGCTTTGCTCTCAGCACTCCCCCAACCAACTTTTTCTTTATTTTAGAAGGGGGAGGTACCTATAGCCTATCAGATACGACATGAAGAAGGTACAAAAAATTAAATCTACTTACTAAAAATCCTTAGAAGACACTATCTAGGACTTTCACAGTCGGAGAGAAGTCAGGGCCTGTCTTCAAAGCTCAAAGGACAGACTGACTCTTCTGTGAGGGGCCAATGTAAGAGGCCAATCCTCATTTACTTCCCCCAAAATACTAGGGTCCTTAAGAATTACACTAAATCTACTCAGCCTGTACTCTAGAAATGGAATAACAAAACCTAAATAACAGCACATCTGTTTACAATATGGTTTACTGGGTATTTTAAGCCCACTGATGAGACCTACCGCTTAGGAAAAAAATTCTTTTCCAAATATTACTGCTCATTGAATATTGGTAACTCAAGAGGTCTGATGGAAATGTACAACAAGAGTAATGTTTTCATGCCTGAAAACACAACTTCCACTCTGCAGCCCACGGATCAAGGAGTAATTCTGACTTTCATGCCTTATTATTTAGGAGATACATTCTGTAAGGCTATCGCAGCCATAGATAGTAATTCCTTTGATGGATCGGGGCAAAGTAGACTGAAAACCTGTTAAAGGATTCACCATTCTAGATGTCACTAAGAACATTTGTGATTCATGGGAATAAGTTAAAATATCAACATTAACAGGAACTTAGAAGATTTCAGCTCTCATGGATGACTCTGAAGGATTCATGACTTTAGTGGAGGAAGTAACTGCAGACATGGTAGAAAAAGCAAAAGAACAAGAATTGAAGTGGATCCTAAATATGTGACTGAATTATTGCAATCTCATAATAAAACTTTAATGGAGTTGCTTAAGATAAGCAAAGAAAGTGGTTTCTTGAGATAGAATCTATTCCTGGTGAAGATGCTGTGAAGACTGCTGAGATGATGATAAAGGATTGAGAATAATAAACTTAGCTGATAAAGCAGCAGTGAGGTTTGAAAGAATTCACTTCAATTCTGAAAGAAGTTCTGCTGTGGGTAAGCTGCATGCCACAGAGAAATTATCTGTGAAAGGAAGACTCAATTCACGGGGCAAGCTGAGCTGCTGTTTTAAGAAACTGCAACAGGCACTCCAACCTCCAGCAAGTACCACCCTGGTCAGTCAGTCACCAACAATGATGTAAGGAAGAATTATTCATCTAAAACATAGAAGAAAGAACCCTAAAAGACCCGAGGGAGGGAACACTCAGCCAACCACCAGGGCACAGGGTGCCTCTTGGGTGGTATGAAGATCTACCCACCTGAACTGTAAAGATGTGTATATTATAAGTGGCTTGCAGAGCCTGGCAAGCTCATATTTTAATCATCAATTAACCTGTTACCTCATACTAAGCAGTGCACACACACACACACACACACACACACACACACACACACACAAACTCTTGCTGCTTATATCTTTGTCACTCTTGAGCTATAAAATCAGCAAAATAGCTTAAATAAGCCTTGGTTTCAAATCCAGAAGTTTTACTTATTTATAGAAGCCAATGGGCCTTTCTCTTCCAAGTCCTTGGTCCCTTTGCTCAAGACCTCACCAGCAACCTCTATTCCTGTATCATGCAGAAACTTTAAGGATTCAGCCTTCTTTCCATGTCTCTCAGTACCTCTCATCACCCATAAGCCTATCTGACAAGGAAACTACATTTTGAAATAGCTTAGGGTTCATCCCTACCCTCTTTGGCAAAAATTTATTATCTAAATGCACAGTGGGCAAGTATCAACTCTTACTCTCCTGTTGTTCCCAGGACAACATATGGGCTACCCTCAGTTTAAAGGCTTTAATCTAATCACAACGGAGAAAGAGATAAAAATAATAATGGGGAAGTTAAAACATTTGCCTTCTTTTATTAAGTTTTCAGTATGGTTCCCGACTCTCTTTTAAGGTGATAAATATAAATTAATCAGGCTTCTTCAGTTCATTTTTACTATTCCAAGAGTCAAGTTTACCAAACTTGTTTCCTCATAGTGTTGCTGACACCTTCACATTATGTGTTCTTACACCCACGCATAGCAATATTATACATCTACAGTATTAACAGATGCAATAAATACAGAAGGAAAAGTCTCCTTTATCTCTTTTATTTCTGGGGCCTCTAGACCAGGTAACACCCATTCTAGGCATGCAATGTTTAGATGGTTGCTTGCTACTTACCTTAAAACAAGAAGCTCGATACAGTAGTTGCACAACATGACCAATACTTGTTTTCGATGCCTGAGGAAATCTTGGTTCTAGTCTTTGCACAACAAAAAGTACCAGAACTTTCCTTGAGAGAGCAGAACCATCTTCTAATGCCAGTAACACCAACTTCAAAGCCTCTTCTTGCATAGCTATAAGTAAAGAACATGAGTTTATGATAAATGAGGAGCCCTGCAGATCATGCCTGTCACCGTCTTCTTTGGATATTAGCATATGATAGTTCATTATCTCCAGTACGCAAATACTTAGCACTAAAAGAGAACATCACACATACACAAATATAGTTTACTTAGAAAGTAAGCAAAAGACGTGTCCTTTAAACAACCAATCAAAATACAAGTAAACAGGTTTTAAACAAAATATATCCTCTATAGCTTTGTAATAGTCAACTAGATAATCAAAATGTTGAAGTGAAAAAGGCTCTTGTTTATAAAACTCACAGAGCTACTCTGACAAATAACACGTGAAGGACACACAGTAGTCTTAAAATAAATAGTAATTTTTTATAACTTGAGACTGTTGCTTTGCCTGTCAGAATTATTTTGTATATAATTTAAAAGTGGTATTAGCCACTGGATGCAATACCTAAAGGTATCAATTTGTGTTACTTTTCAGTTAGGGAGGTAAAAGTATAATCTGAATCTAATCATAAGGGGACATCAAAAAACCCCAAATTAAGAAATTCTATAAAATAACTGCCTGTATTCTTCAAGAATAGCAACATTAGTCAAAGAAAGACTGAGGAATGGAACTATGTTAAAGAAGACTAAAAAGAGGTATGACAGTGTCTTCCCTGATAGTCCAATAGTTAAGACTCTGCGTTTCCACTTCAGAGGGTATGGGTTCAATCCCTGGTCAAGGAATAAAGATCCTGCATGTCACATAACGGCTGTGACAAATAAATACATGACATCATCTTAGACTCAATCATAAAATGAAAAAAAATTAATGCCATAAAAGATATTTCTGTAATAACCAACAAAACTGGAATATAAGTTTTAACAAATGTTAAATTTTCTGAATTTGATGAATGTATTGTTTTTAATTAAAAAAAGACTTAAGTGTAAGCAGTAAAGGGGGCATGAAATAGGCAACCTACTCTCAAATGGTTCAAAAAGGAGAGAAAGTGAACTATATACCAAATATAGCAAAATATTACAAATGAGTGAATATGGATAAAGAGTACAAAGGAATTCTCTGCATGATTTTAGTAACTTTTTGGTAAAAAATATACTAGTTTTCAATGAAAACAATGGAACTGAAAGATCATCTAGAATCTAGATTAAAAATTAAATCCTTTCTTTTTCAAAGTGAGACATCAAGGCTCAGAAAAGTTCAGTGACTAGGCCAAGTTTCACAATCAGTAAGCAACAAAATTATAACTAGAAACAGGGTCTTTTTAAAAATTGAGGTAAAATTCATTTAACATAAAATTAACCATTTTAAAGTAAACAATTCACAATGTTGTAAAACCATCAACTCCATCTAGTTCTAAGACATCTTCATCATCTGACAGGAACTCAATAACCATTAATCAGTCACTCCCCATATCACTAACCCCTGCAGCCTCCAGCAACTACTAGCCTGATGTCTGGTTCTATGGACTGACGTTTGTGTATGCAGAATATGTGACCTATTCCCTGACTTCCTTCACTTAAAATAACATTTTCAAAGTTCATCCACACTGTGGTATGTATTGGTATATCAATCCTTTCTATGGCTAAATAATACAGTATTTATAAATATACCACATATTGGTTATCCATTCATAAGAACTGATGGGATTGCTTCCATCTTTTGATTATTGTGAGTAACACTGCTATAAATATTCATGCACAAATACTAGTTTGAATACCTGTTTTCAGCTCCTTTGGGTATACACCTAGGAGTGGAAATGCCAGATCATAAGGTAATTCTACATTTAAATTTCTGAGGAACCACCAAATTGTTTTTCCACAGGGGCTGCCTCATTTTACATTCCCAAGTTCCTAACATCCTCGATTAACACTTTTATTTTCCACTTTTTAAATTATGGACAACCTAGCGGATATGAAATGGTATCTCAATGTTGATTCTGATTTGCATTTCTTTAATGACTGATGACACTGAGCATCTTTTCATGTACTTTTTTGCCATCTATTTATCTTCTATGTAGAAATATTTATTGAAGCCCATGGCCCATTTTCAAATTGTGCTATTTATCATCTTTTTGTTGTTGACTTTCAGAACACAGGATATTTGATAACTAGTCTAGTGCTTCTTAGGTTTCCATGGTGGTTCACTGTTAAGAGTCTGCCTGCGATGCAGGGGATGCAGGTCCCTGGGTCAGGAAGATTTGGAGAAGGAAATGGCAACCCGCCCCATTATTCTTCCTGGAGAATCCCATGGACAGAGGAGGCTAGTTGGCTACAGTCCATGGCGTCACAAGAATCAGACACAATTTAGCAACTAAACCAACACACCACCTAGTGCTTCTTAGATAAGGTAAATAAACATGAGGAAATATCCACAGGTGGCATTCTCAAATGATATATAAATAGGGAAGATCCTCTGGAGAAGGAAATGGCCACCCACTCCAATACTCTTGCCTAGAAAATCCCACAGACGGAGGAGCATAGTAGGCTACAGTCCATGGGGTTGCAAAGAGTCGGACACGACTGAGCGACTTCACTTTCACTTTCTATGGATTTTCAAAATTATTTTTCAAGTTAACTTTGTATTATATAAAATAAAACATATACAAAAGTAGAAATAACATGCATTCATAATACAGCTGCTGCCAGGAAGGGTTCATCTACTCATTATCCACTTCTCTAGTTTGTTCTAGCTGGAGGGGCTTGAAGTAAATCCAACATAACATAGCACTTTATCCTTAAGTAGTATTTCTAACAGGTAAGCACTTTAAAAAATTAACATAACACTACTACCATCTCTAAAAAAAGAAATACATTTCCTTGATGTCATCTAATATCCAATCCATGCTGAATTTTCTCCTACTGTCTCAAAATTTCCTCTTACAGTTGGTTTCTTTGAGTAAGCAGCCAAAGTCCATATGTAGCTTTTGGTCTGTATGTCTTCATGCTTAACAAGAAAAACCTATACTAGTTTCTTACCGCTCTCCCACTCTCCCATTTAGAACAAAATAACTGATTGCAGAAACAATCATTTTTCTAAACAATATCCCACATTCTCAATTTCGCTAATGTTGCACTTTTTTATGGTATGCCTTTCATGTAAACTAGAGACTTGATTAGATCTGGAATAAGATTTTTAGCTTTTGGGGGTTTGGGTGGGGGGCAAGCATACTTCTTATTCTGTGTATCATATAGGTATATAAGACCTAGATGTCTCACTTTTAATAATATCAAGATTCATCAGTGGGTTCAGGCCTTTTGCATTTACTAACCTTTCATCTACGGGTTTTAACAGCCAACAGTAATTCTTACCTAGACCCATTAATTCACCTGACGTGATTTTTGTAACTTTAACATTTGTTTTCTAAATTTATTAGCTAGAACTCTGCTAAAGGAGAAACCCTCAAAATTCTGAGAAACTGTCCTTGAAAGTAACTTAAAAAGGCAGAATAAGCATGCTTGAGTTTTTTCTATTCCTTTTCCAATTTTTAGCATAATGTGCTGGTATTGTAGCAACTGCCAAAGATAACCAATTAATTTTTTCTGTACTAACATTACAAGATCACGGATTTTTACACATTTTATGTTTTTTAATTCACTTTAGTCATTATTCATTTGGAAGTTCAAATTGTCCCACTTTTATCCAGTGGAAGCCTTTTCAAATTCTGTGTCCTTTTAACAAGATGGTCTTTAACAGCTTTTTTACTTTCTAGCACAAGACTTCCCAAGCTCATCTTGTACTTTCTCTACACTAGAACTGGCACAGACATTTATTCAAAGAGCCCTACTTCTTTTTAGTATGAAATGCTATCTGGGTGCGATGGCTATTCATTCCTTTCAAGCCTTTACAGTGTACAGTTAGGAAATATTTTCTAGAAAAAGAAAAATAAATGAGTCTGTACTTATTTGCCAATTAAAATTTAAGGATGCAGGCTTTTAAAATAAATTCTTTGATTTCATACTTATATCTCTTTTTAAATGTCGAAAATCTTCATTTCCAATGGCATTAATAGAACTACTTGCTGCATCCTAATTCGTTTCAAAATAACAATATCAGTATGACTAGTGAATACAATCTAGGATTATATATCATAACAGGAATATAAAAATCAAAACACTGTGTTCTAGAATCACCTCAATTCATTCCTGATGAATATGCTGCCAAAATAACGTTTAGCTTTTTGTTTTTAGGCATTTTTTTGTTCTATTCATTTTATTTAAATTCCTAAAACTCATATTTGCTAAAAATCGTTTTAAAATTACATAAAACCTTTACACAGGTGCAAAGTACAAATCAAGATACACTGAGAGAGTCTAGCTACTACTGGTCCTGTCTGCTTTCCCTCTGTTCTTCCTGACTACATGTTTATTATGTTGTAACTTTTCCTACCAATGTTCTTTTGAAAAATATAAGCAAATAATTTGAAAATGGCTGTCTCTCCCTTTCGGAGATAAAAGTTTGCTCTTCTACAATAAGCATATTATTCTGCACCTTGCTTATTTTCTAATGTAATGTATATTACATTATCATAGGCAGCAGACTATACACATTTCCCTCATTCTTTTCAACAGTTGCAGGGCAATGCACTGGAAGGATATACAGCAGTTTACTAAGCTAGTCTCCTATTCAGACTTTCAAGTTCAGTCCAGATATCTACTGTTATAAATAGTGCTTTATTAACTTTATACATTCTATATTTTTCATCATATTTATGGGACAGATTGCTAGAAAAAGGACTGCTGGGCCAAAGAGTAGATGTGCACATGATTTTGTAACATACTGACAAATTCCTCTCTCTATAGTTTGTCCCACTTTGCATTCCCACTATTACTAGATAAAAGTACCTGCTTTCCCACAGGCTTGACAACAAAGTTGTCAGACTTTTGAATCTGGCCAATCTGACAGGTGAGAAATGGTATTTCAGTGTAATTTTAATGTATATTTCTCTTAACATGAGAAAGACTGAGTATCTTTTTATATGTTTGAGGGCCATTTACATTACTCTTTCCCTTGAATTGTCTGTTTGCATTTTTTGTCAACTTTTAAATTGGGTGGTTGGTATTTTTCTTCTGAGTTTTTACAAGTACCTAATTATATATTGGGCTTTCCTGGTGGCTCACATGGTAAAGAATTTGCCTGGAATACAGGAGACCTAGGATCAATCCCTGGATTAGGAAGATCCTCTGTAGGAGGACACGGCACCTCACTCCAATATTCTTGCCTGGAGAATAATCTTCATGGACAGAGGATCCTGATGGGCTACAGTCCATGGGGTGGCAGAGTCAGACATGACTAAGCAACTAAATACAACACAATTATATGTCAGTTATATAAGCCCCTTGTACATGATATTATATAAATATTTCCCCAAGTTTCTCATTTTTTTTTAATTTTTCTTCAGCTCAGTTCAGTCACACAGTCATCTCTGACTCTGCGACCGCATGAATCACAGCACGCCAGGCCTCCCAGTCCATCACCAACTCTCGGGGTTTACTCAAACTCATGTCCATCCAGTCAGTGATGCCATCCAGCCATCTCATACTCTGTCGTCCCTTTCTCCTCCTACCCCCAATCTCTCCTAGCATCAGAGTCTTTTCCAATACGTCAACTATTCGCATGATGGACTGGTTGGATCTCCTTGCACTCCAAGGGACTCTCAAGAGTCTTCTCCAACACCACACTTCAAAAGCATCAATTCTTCGCCGCTCAGCCTTCTTCACAGTCCAACTCTCACATCCATACATGACCACAGGAAAAACCATAGCCTTGACTAGATGGACCTTAGTCGGCAAAGTAATGTCTCTGCTTTTGAATATACTATCTAGGTTGCTCATAACTTTTCTTCCAGGGAGTTAAGCATCTTTTAATTTCATGGCTGCAGTCACCATCTGCAGTGATTTTGGAGCCCAAAAAGATAGTCTGACACTGCTTCCACTGTTTCCCCATCTATTTCCCATGAAGTGATGGGACCGGATGCCACGATCTTCGTTTTCTGAATGTTGAGCTTTAAGCCAACTTTTTCACTCTCCTCTTTCACTTTCATCAAGAGGCTTTTTAGCTCCTCTTCACTTTCTGCCATAAGGATGGTGTCATCTGCATATGTGAGGTTACTGATATTTCTCCCGGCAATCTTGATTCCAGCTTGTGTTTCTTCCAGTCCAGTGTTTCTCATGATGTGCTCTGCATAGAAGTTAAATAAGCAGGGTGACAATATACAACCTTGACATATCCTTTTCCTCTGTGGAGCCAGTCTGTTGTTCCATGTCCACTTCTAACTGTTGCTT
>SJYW01007249.1:124973-154617 GCA_006410735.1 Raphicerus campestris
TATAATTAATACTGAGAAATTTAATTTCTAGTAGAAATCAAACATCTTTGAAAGAAAAAGAAAAAAATATGCCAAATCCTCCTTCTGTTATGTGTCAGATTCTAACTTTCTGACAAATTAAAACTGAACTTTCCTTATAAGAAATGATTTGACCTTTTAAAATGTTTTTCCTCCATACCACTGTAAATATATTCTAGATGCCTCGATTACAATAGACAAAATTTTGTCTAAAACACTAAGATTTTTAGTGATGACAAAATTGGCTTTTCATTCCTTTCAAAAGCACTTAGTAAATGTCTACCTAGAAAATATTTTTATAATTATCAAAAATGATAAAGAGCCTATTGTTTTTATAATTTATTTTTAAAAGTATTTAAATGAACCATGACAAGCTAAGATATACATAGCAATTTATTTGAATCTGTGGAAACTTAAATTGCTAATAACATTTATATTTAATAGTGAAGTAAGTATCTATCCTGAAGATACTCCCCAAACACCTCAAAGTGAGATAAGTGAAGTCGCTCAGTTGTGTCCGACTCTTTTCGACCCCATGGACTGTATGTAGCCCTTTGTCCATGGGATTTTCCAAGCAATAGTACTGGAGCTGACTGCCATTTCCTTCTCCTGGGGATCTTCCCGACTCAGGAATTGAACCCAAGTCTCCCACATTGTAGACAGACGCTTTACCGTCTAAGAGATAAAATAGCTTTAAAAGCCCATACCTCTAGATATATAAAGGGACTACTTAATAAAAACAAGTTAAATTCAAATTAAACTATTTGTATTAAGTAATTTCAGTTACTAAAACTGAAGAAGAATAACAAGATAAAGCCTAGGAGTGAGAAACACTGAGAGACACCTTAAATGGATTTTTACTCAAGTTTTCAGGCTATAAGTTCCTTGCTATGAATATAAACTCATAAAAAAGGAAGAATAATAGACATCTCTTGTATGATGCAAATTAGAAATTGCTTTATTAAAAGTGAACTGCTTATCAGCTAAGTACTTTCATTTTCTGTTAGTAGTCTACCATGATGTTATACAAGTAGTCCAGGATTACGAAACTCGATTTTAAAATACCAGGTTAAGGTTTATGCCTCATTCACTACTGTATAATAAAAAAATAAAGCATTTTACAATTCTCTTTATGAAGATGTAAACATTAGGGCTCAGGTCTGTTAATCAACACATTCATTGTTTTCATTTTAGTTCACCCATGTGAGAAATTTAAGCTACTTTAATGGACTGCACCAGCACTTCTCAATTCAGAAACCTTAAAAACAGTAGTTCTGGACTTAAAAAATTATATTTAAAGTATCACAGGTACAATTTAGATCTTACTCTATAAAACTAACAAAACCAATGAAAATAATCTCTAAGTTCTAAAACTCAGCATTCAAACATGAAAAGAACTGAAAAAAAGGAACTGAATTACCATTTTAAAGACTGCTATTATATGCGCTTTAGTGTATGTTAGAAAAGACGTGACCCAAGTTTTACTTCTAAAATCCACTATGTTGATGAACTCTGGTTTTAAATAAGTATGGCATTTCACTTTCAATGCCTTCTATTAGAAAAGTAAAGGGATAATTTTCTATTTTAATTAATATAATCAATAAAGTTTTACTACTTTAGTCATGACAACTTGAAAAATACTTTCTTGAGACAGAACTTACTCCCTTATGCCTATTAAACAATGACCACTGGATAACTTTACTCGTCACATCATCAAAGTCTTTAGCCTTTTGGTTATTCTGATTATAAGAAGATAATCTACCAGGAAATTTTTGGCTTTCATGTGTCTACTTCTATTCAGATGATTTATTTCTTGGAAGAGTAGGGATACTCTACAACAGTACTGTCCAGTAGAAATATAATGTGAGTCACAAGTAACTTAAAATATCTAGTAGTCACAATAAGGCAGGGAAAAACACGTGAAATTAATTTTAATGATAATTTTATTTAACCCAATTTATCCAAAATATCATTTCAACATGTAATCAATGTAAGAAATTATAAATTCTTTTTATTTTTTGGACTAAGCCTCAAAACCTAACGTGTATTTTACATTTATGGCACATCTCAATTCACACCAGCCACATTTCAAGTGCTCAAGTGCCACATGTAGCTATGCTAGTACTGGACAGTGCGACTCTAGAGTACTTAACAAAGTAATAATCAAAACTAACTTTTATCAAAATTGTGAGGTTAAAGCGATATCTACACTTAGGAAGGTTTTCATAAAACTAAAAAACTTGAGGATCATAAAGATGTTACTTAACATTTATGAGGCTAGGTTTACAACATTATTTTACATTTTCAGCCAGCTTTTTTTTACTACATGCTTCCATTTTCCCATCAATAGAAAATGAAACTTCAATCTATTTCAAACAAAACTATAAACAAGTACTTATTATAATGAGATCTGATTGCAAGTTTATTTAGCCTTCTTTGATACTGCATACAATGTGAAAGTTGTATTCCCGAATATAAAATTCCATGGAAACAAAAATGCTTTCCCTCCCCAAAGAATTTTTTTTTAACTTTCTCAAACTGGAATACACAGCAAATTACAAAAGCCCAATGTGAAATAATTAAAACATATGAACAAAGGACCTAAGTCTTATATGTCAGGTTAACCCAACAGTAATAACAGATCAAGAATAACTCAAAGAATCCACTAATGAACATGACTGCAATTAAGTTCTCAAATAGGTGCACATTCGAATTATATGCTTTTTTCTAAACCTGTCTAAAATATATGTTTAATGTTTTATCCTTCCAGCTATTTTCCAAACTCTACAAATTTGGAAAACGTCCATTTCCAAATCAACAAAAATGGCAATACCGAAAGATGGTTTTTGACAGGATGTACGGCATCGACTTCTTCAAGAACTGAATGTGGAAGTAAACAACGTAAAGGGTGTTATGCTAGAACAGTGGTGTAGCTCTTTAGACAGATTTTTAAAAATCCATGAACTTTGTCTTACTGTTTCAAGAACCCACAACTAAATCTGTATGCTTAACTATAAACAGGCTGCACAAAAACTAACTAAAATGTTTCTTTCTCTGCTTCTGAGTGTATCAATTTAGTGTAGCAACATTAACTTTCTCAGGTTACTCAAAAGTTCCTACCGGAACTTAAAAGTTTGACAAATATAAAAATGGAAAAAAGATGACTTAAACACTTTAGTTGGGATACAAAGTCATTCTAATCACAGCTAGTGGGAGGAGAATAAGAATTAAAAAGAAGGGGCCTAGCTAAGGGGAGAGTAGGAATTAAAAGGGAACCTAGGTGGTTATTTAAAAAAAAAAAAAAAAAAAAANTTTCATTTTAGTTCACCCATGTGAGAAATTTAAGCTACTTTAATGGACTGCACCAGCACTTCTCAATTCAGAAACCTTAAAAACAGTAGTTCTGGACTTAAAAAATTATATTTAAAGTATCACAGGTACAATTTAGATCTTACTCTATAAAACTAACAAAACCAATGAAAATAATCTCTAAGTTCTAAAACTCAGCATTCAAACATGAAAAGAACTGAAAAAAAGGAACTGAATTACCATTTTAAAGACTGCTATTATATGCGCTTTAGTGTATGTTAGAAAAGACGTGACCCAAGTTTTACTTCTAAAATCCACTATGTTGATGAACTCTGGTTTTAAATAAGTATGGCATTTCACTTTCAATGCCTTCTATTAGAAAAGTAAAGGGATAATTTTCTATTTTAATTAATATAATCAATAAAGTTTTACTACTTTAGTCATGACAACTTGAAAAATACTTTCTTGAGACAGAACTTACTCCCTTATGCCTATTAAACAATGACCACTGGATAACTTTACTCGTCACATCATCAAAGTCTTTAGCCTTTTGGTTATTCTGATTATAAGAAGATAATCTACCAGGAAATTTTTGGCTTTCATGTGTCTACTTCTATTCAGATGATTTATTTCTTGGAAGAGTAGGGATACTCTACAACAGTACTGTCCAGTAGAAATATAATGTGAGTCACAAGTAACTTAAAATATCTAGTAGTCACAATAAGGCAGGGAAAAACACGTGAAATTAATTTTAATGATAATTTTATTTAACCCAATTTATCCAAAATATCATTTCAACATGTAATCAATGTAAGAAATTATAAATTCTTTTTATTTTTTGGACTAAGCCTCAAAACCTAACGTGTATTTTACATTTATGGCACATCTCAATTCACACCAGCCACATTTCAAGTGCTCAAGTGCCACATGTAGCTATGCTAGTACTGGACAGTGCGACTCTAGAGTACTTAACAAAGTAATAATCAAAACTAACTTTTATCAAAATTGTGAGGTTAAAGCGATATCTACACTTAGGAAGGTTTTCATAAAACTAAAAAACTTGAGGATCATAAAGATGTTACTTAACATTTATGAGGCTAGGTTTACAACATTATTTTACATTTTCAGCCAGCTTTTTTTTACTACATGCTTCCATTTTCCCATCAATAGAAAATGAAACTTCAATCTATTTCAAACAAAACTATAAACAAGTACTTATTATAATGAGATCTGATTGCAAGTTTATTTAGCCTTCTTTGATACTGCATACAATGTGAAAGTTGTATTCCCGAATATAAAATTCCATGGAAACAAAAATGCTTTCCCTCCCCAAAGAATTTTTTTTTAACTTTCTCAAACTGGAATACACAGCAAATTACAAAAGCCCAATGTGAAATAATTAAAACATATGAACAAAGGACCTAAGTCTTATATGTCAGGTTAACCCAACAGTAATAACAGATCAAGAATAACTCAAAGAATCCACTAATGAACATGACTGCAATTAAGTTCTCAAATAGGTGCACATTCGAATTATATGCTTTTTTCTAAACCTGTCTAAAATATATGTTTAATGTTTTATCCTTCCAGCTATTTTCCAAACTCTACAAATTTGGAAAACGTCCATTTCCAAATCAACAAAAATGGCAATACCGAAAGATGGTTTTTGACAGGATGTACGGCATCGACTTCTTCAAGAACTGAATGTGGAAGTAAACAACGTAAAGGGTGTTATGCTAGAACAGTGGTGTAGCTCTTTAGACAGATTTTTAAAAATCCATGAACTTTGTCTTACTGTTTCAAGAACCCACAACTAAATCTGTATGCTTAACTATAAACAGGCTGCACAAAAACTAACTAAAATGTTTCTTTCTCTGCTTCTGAGTGTATCAATTTAGTGTAGCAACATTAACTTTCTCAGGTTACTCAAAAGTTCCTACCGGAACTTAAAAGTTTGACAAATATAAAAATGGAAAAAAGATAACTTAAACACTTTAGTTGGGATACAAAGTCATTCTAATCACAGCTAGTGGGAGGAGAATAAGAATTAAAAAGAAGGGGCCTAGCTAAGGGGAGAGTAGGAATTAAAAGGGAACCTAGGTGGTTATTTAAAAAAAAAAAAAAAAAAAAAGGAGGGTAGGAATCATGAAATGAGATCTACTTTATGTCAGTGATTATTTGAGACTATTTTGATGTCAAGGTTCTGTCTGCCGGTATCTTAAACTGTTCTGTGATTCCAAGGATGGAAATGACAGCTACCTACCCCCATCTTCTCCCTTCCTGAAAGCTAAGAACAGAGAAAAGTAGAGCTGCTTCTGAGAAACAAAGATGCTTTCTACCATTCTTCTAAGATGGTGGAAGAGTCTCCTTAAGAGGCTTCCCCAAGAAGGAAAAATGAAACAGGGAAAGAAGAGAACCATAGCAGAATTCCCTGGCTGTTTCATGCCATTGCTCCGTCACCACCGCTCTGCAACCACTCAGGTCGGGCCCTCTCCCTCCCAGGAGGTTAAGCCCTCCCAGGGCATTGTTTGGCCGGGGTCTCTATTTAACACTCAGTGGCTTCCACCATCCCTGCATCTCGGGAAGCCCCAGGGCAGAGAGCCGAAAAGCCAGGAGAGGACTTGGTTTCGAGGACCACCTCCAACCCCACTCTTACTAACTGGTGTAGAAAAGGGAGAAGAAGCCTGCCCTTTGCTTGGATGGGTTCCTTAGGGGCTGAAGCGTCCCCCCGGCCGGTGTCGACGGGAGGTGGCCATTTGCGCCAGGCGCTCGGTACTAAAAAGCCCTACCGGGGCGAGGGGCCTCCTCCTGCCCGGGACTCCGGGCCCCGTCCGGGTGTCAGGTGCGGCCCTCAGTTACCAACCCTCGGAGCATCGGAGACAACAACACAGAGGCCACGGGTTGAGACCAGTCTCCCGCCCGACCGCCGGGGACCGAGGACCCGGGCTGGGGCCCGAGCCGCATCGTGCCCGCCCCCGCCCTACCTGAGGGGGCCCGGGTGGGGTCGCTAAGGGCCGCTCCCGGGGGCCCCGCGACCGCGCGGCTCGGCGACGGAGGCGCCTCGTCTCGCCGGGGCAGAGCTCGGCGGCGGCTTCACGACCTCAAACTCCATCGGGAGCTACAGGGACAGCCCCGTTGGCGGCGGCGGAGGCCGCGGCGGGGCCTCCTCCTCCTCCCTCCGCCTCCGCCTCCTTCTCCTCCACCCCCTCCTCACCACGGAGGCGGACCTGGAGGGATCCCGACCTAGCTCTCGCGAGAAGATACTCCCCACCTCACGCGAGATCACGCATGACCGGGAGTTGGGGAGGTGGAAGAGAAGAGCAGCAACCCCCGCCACCTGGACTGCGCATCCGCTTTCCTCCTGTCGACTGAACCACCCCTAATCACGTGACCAGAGAACCCTGGAGGACTGTGGGAGGTGTTGTTAAGAGACCTGGCAAGCCAAAGGGGTTGATGGGAAACTCCCTGCACATTCATATGCGCCTCAAGCCAGCCTCTAGACTCGTTTGAGCCAGAGTCTGACTCACCTTGTGGAAGGTGTGGTTTGGATTGAGCATAATCTGATACATCTATATTATTTTGTACTGACTCTCCCATAATCAAATGTTGACCGAATCCCCCAGGCGCTGCACCGAAGTGTCAAGCAAGCTCCGTATTTAAAAAATAAAAACAAGCATTCGTTTGCCTGGCATAACACCTTATCTTTTTTTTAAAGAGAATTCGGAATCCTTCAGAAGCTGGCAGAAGTCAAAATTCAATCAGATTCTGGCATTACTATCTCAAATATTTGTTCATGGTAAACTGTAAGGTAGAATTTATTGTTTTTATAGATGAAGAAGCAGGCTAGGAATAGAGACCAGGGAAATAACATTAATGGACCTGTGGCATTAGTACCATGTGGCAGGTCCTGAGTTAGGTAATAAATATTTTAATCTTACTATTTTGTTTCACGACCTCATCAAAATATTCCTAAAAGATACAATGTATTCTTACTGTTGAGAAACTGAAAAACACAGATTAAGAAAATTTTAATTAAACTTAAGGCACTATACAATGTGAAACCAGACACCCACCAAGTGTTTATGGAAGTGAAAGTGAAGTCACTCAGCCGTGTCCGACTCTTTGCGACCCCCTAGACTGTAGCCCACCATGGTCCTCTGTCCATGGGATTTTCCAGGCAAGAGTACTGGAGTGAGTTGCCATTTCCTTCTCTAGGAGATCTTCCCTACCCAGGAATCGAACCCACGTCTCCCACATTGTAAGCAAGACGCTTAACGTCTGAGCCACCAGGGAAGTCCTTTTTATGGAAGTAAATCCCCACAAATTAGAAGACACATGGGAAAGAACTTTATAAACTATAATGAATTTAAATATATATGCTTATTATTGCCCAGATGACCAAAAAAAAAAAATCAGTGTTTTCAAAAAAATATTGGCCACAACAAAGATTTTCTTACATGCATTTTAACCCTTTCATTCTCTTCTCTTTATGAAATATATGCCAAACCAAGAGAAAGCTTCCCAACAGTGATTCATTTGGTTCAGTTTTCCATTCAACTAGAGATATTTTTTTTCTCATGCCACTCATCAGTGGTATGTGATAATGTGGTGAGATTTTTCACAGGTAACATGATCACAATCAAAATTTCAATTCCGATTCTCCTTCCCTAGCACCACCTACACCTGCTTTATTTTTTCCAATTCCATTTTTAAAATCTGACATAGTATATTGATTTTAATTGTTTAGTGTCTGTCTACCTCTGAAACTCCAATACTTTGGCCACCTGACACAAAGAGCTGACTCATTTCAAAAGACCCTGATGCTGGGAAAGATTGAGGGTAGGAGGAGAAGAGGACAACAGAGGATAAGATGGTTGGATGGCATCACCAACTCAATGGACATGGGTTTAGGTGGACTCCAGGAGTTGGTGATGGACAGGGAGGCCTGGTGTGCTGCGGTTCATGGGGTCACAAAGAGTCCGACACGACTGAGCAACTGAACTGGACCTCCAGTACAATATAAGTTTCATGCGAGTAGGGATTTTGTCTGTATACCTAACTTCTAATACAGGTATATGTTGTAAGGACTAAGTATTTGTTGAATGACTAAATGAATATCCAGAAAAATAGTTTCCTTCTTTAAAATTCACAGATTAGACAAAAGACAAAGCTCCCCATTCCCATTTCCAGTTTATTATTTCTTATGTAAACATATAGAATAGTTACATCCAGGGGGAAAGGGCAAGGATTTTCTTTTACACCAAACNATGGTCCTCTGTCCATGGGATTTTCCAGGCAAGAGTACTGGAGTGAGTTGCCATTTCCTTCTCTAGGAGATCTTCCCTACCCAGGAATCGAACCCACGTCTCCCACATTGTAAGCAAGACGCTTTACGTCTGAGCCACCAGGGAAGTCCTTTTTATGGAAGTAAATCCCCACAAATTAGAAGACACATGGGAAAGAACTTTATAAACTATAATGAATTTAAATATATATGCTTATTATTGCCCAGATGACCAAAAAAAAAAAATCAGTGTTTTCAAAAAAATATTGGCCACAACAAAGATTTTCTTACATGCATTTTAACCCTTTCATTCTCTTCTCTTTATGAAATATATGCCAAACCAAGAGAAAGCTTCCCAACAGTGATTCATTTGGTTCAGTTTTCCATTCAACTAGAGATATTTTTTTTCTCATGCCACTCATCAGTGGTATGTGATAATGTGGTGAGATTTTTCACAGGTAACATGATCACAATCAAAATTTCAATTCCGATTCTCCTTCCCTAGCACCACCTACACCTGCTTTATTTTTTCCAATTCCATTTTTAAAATCTGACATAGTATATTGATTTTAATTGTTTAGTGTCTGTCTACCTCTGAAACTCCAATACTTTGGCCACCTGACACAAAGAGCTGACTCATTTCAAAAGACCCTGATGCTGGGAAAGATTGAGGGTAGGAGGAGAAGAGGACAACAGAGGATAAGATGGTTGGATGGCATCACCAACTCAATGGACATGGGTTTAGGTGGACTCCAGGAGTTGGTGATGGACAGGGAGGCCTGGTGTGCTGCGGTTCATGGGGTCACAAAGAGTCCGACACGACTGAGCAACTGAACTGGACCTCCAGTACAATATAAGTTTCATGCGAGTAGGGATTTTGTCTGTATACCTAACTTCTAATACAGGTATATGTTGTAAGGACTAAGTATTTGTTGAATGACNGACATGACTGAGCAACTGAACTGGACCTCCAGTACAATATAAGTTTCATGCGAGTAGGGATTTTGTCTGTATACCTAACTTCTAATACAGGTATATGTTGTAAGGACTAAGTATTTGTTGAATGACTAAATGAATATCCAGAAAAATAGTTTCCTTCTTTAAAATTCACAGATTAGACAAAAGACAAAGCTCCCCATTCCCATTTCCAGTTTATTATTTCTTATGTAAACATATAGAATAGTTACATCCAGGGGGAAAGGGCAAGGATTTTCTTTTACACCAAACAAACAATTGTCTCTCCAAGATCTTTTATACATAAATCCAGTAAATGAAGACGCTGAAACAAAACATTGGATATTTTCCCATCATACCAGAAACCACAAAGAAATAAAAGTGAATGTTTTCAATGAATAAATTCAACATTTTACTTTGCCATACTTTACTTTGCATTTTAAAAAATGATTTCATTTTCCTGAAATTGTTTAGATACATCATGCAAACATAGACTCCCCCAGGAATGACCTGAGATCACTCTGTGCTAGTGAACAGGAATAAATAATAATAAATAAAAACCATCACTTTCACAAAACAGCCCTGCCCCATAAGCAAGTCTCAAAGAGCTTACAAAAAATTTCACAAGAATTTTACAAGGCACACATAAAGCAAAAATATAGTACAACCATAAGTTTTTTCAAACATCAAAGATAGATACCAATTTCTAAAAAAAAAAAAAAGTTTATTTCTATTCTTTTACTCTCCCTCTCATCTCTATCCGTCCCCCACAAAACTTCATTCTAGGAAGCAAAAATAAGAGTACTTTAATCATAAAGTATTTCTGAAAGGAAAATGTTCTCATGCCTAAAAATGGCCAACCATAGGTCAAATGGGAAAGAAAACTGAACACTGTGCCACCAAATTCTCCAGTGGAAGAAAAAGTTTAATTCAGAAAAATTCTGCCTCCAATGGCGTACTCAAGTAGCAACAATTTATAGACACAAAACTCTCCTTCCTGGCTTTTCCCCCTTCTCTGTCCATAGAAATTCAGGAAGATTTACATGTAAAATCAAAGAATGTTAGACCTGGAAATGATCTTACTTTGTCAAAATCGAAGTTGTCATTTTACATATAAACTTATGGAAAGCTCAAGGAGAGGTGACCTACTAGTGACCTGGGTGTTATGAAGTTGTTTTTCTTATCCAATATGAGAGCTGGATTATTTAAAATCTCTCTCCCAGAGTTAAAAATCTATAAAGAATTTATTTTTCACAAAGCATCACAAAAAGGATATTTAACACTTATACAATCAACATGTGATTCATCACAAAATACATTAAATGGTACAAAGTATATTACATTTTAAAATGTGAAAGGGCTTCCACAGAAACTAAAAAGTGAGTGAAGTCACTCAGTCGTGTCCGACTCTTTGCGACCCCATAGACTGTAGCCTACCAGGCTCCTCCGTCCGTGGGATTTTCCAGCCAAGAGTACTGGAGTGAGTTGCCATCTCCTTCTCCAGGAGATCTCGCTACCCAGGGATCAAACCCAGGTCTCCTGCATTGTAGGCAGACACTTTACCAACTGAGCCACAAGGGAAGCCCTACAGAAACTGAATGTAACAGATATCCTAAATAAAGCTGAGGTGAGTGGAGGAGGAACAGAACATCTTGAAATAAGATGTATCCAGTCAGGCTTCTTTACTAAAAGTAGTTCCTGTGTTTTAGAAAGTATGATTTGCCCTGCAGTACGTTTAAATCTTGTTATAACAAAACATTTTGTATTACATGCAGACAGGGATATTAGAAAGCCATGTCTCGTTAACACCATCTTAATATTACTCTCGATAAAATAACCACACATCCTGGTTTTGCTTTTGGCACATTTCTGAAAATATGGATTAAAACTCTTAAGGAGGGCTTCTAATGTAAATTTGTGCTGCATGGTACCCTGCTATATTTCAGGTTGATGTGGAACCCTCCAGGGACCTCAAATCCCAGCATCTGGTCCTCTGCCTCAAGTAAATCAGACGCTGCCATTACTGCTATGACTTATTCCANGGCCAACCATAGGTCAAATGGGAAAGAAAACTGAACACTGTGCCACCAAATTCTCCAGTGGAAGAAAAAGTTTAATTCAGAAAAATTCTGCCTCCAATGGCGTACTCAAGTAGCAACAATTTATAGACACAAAACTCTCCTTCCTGGCTTTTCCCCCTTCTCTGTCCATAGAAATTCAGGAAGATTTACATGTAAAATCAAAGAATGTTAGACCTGGAAATGATCTTACTTTGTCAAAATCGAAGTTGTCATTTTACATATAAACTTATGGAAAGCTCAAGGAGAGGTGACCTACTAGTGACCTGGGTGTTATGAAGTTGTTTTTCTTATCCAATATGAGAGCTGGATTATTTAAAATCTCTCTCCCAGAGTTAAAAATCTATAAAGAATTTATTTTTCACAAAGCATCACAAAAAGGATATTTAACACTTATACAATCAACATGTGATTCATCACAAAATACATTAAATGGTACAAAGTATATTACATTTTAAAATGTGAAAGGGCTTCCACAGAAACTAAAAAGTGAGTGAAGTCACTCAGTCGTGTCCGACTCTTTGCGACCCCATAGACTGTAGCCTACCAGGCTCCTCCGTCCGTGGGATTTTCCAGCCAAGAGTACTGGAGTGAGTTGCCATCTCCTTCTCCAGGAGATCTCGCTACCCAGGGATCAAACCCAGGTCTCCTGCATTGTAGGCAGACACTTTACCAACTGAGCCACAAGGGAAGCCCTACAGAAACTGAATGTAACAGATATCCTAAATAAAGCTGAGGTGAGTGGAGGAGGAACAGAACATCTTGAAATAAGATGTATCCAGTCAGGCTTCTTTACTAAAAGTAGTTCCTGTGTTTTAGAAAGTATGATTTGCCCTGCAGTATGTTTAAATCTTGTTATAACAAAACATTTTGTATTACATGCAGACAGGGATATTAGAAAGCCATGTCTCGTTAACACCATCTTAATATTACTCTCGATAAAATAACCACACATCCTGGTTTTGCTTTTGGCACATTTCTGAAAATATGGATTAAAACTCTTAAGGAGGGCTTCTAATGTAAATTTGTGCTGCATGGTACCCTGCTATATTTCAGGTTGATGTGGAACCCTCCAGGGACCTCAAATCCCAGCATCTGGTCCTCTGCCTCAAGTAAATCAGACGCTGCCATTACTGCTATGACTTATTCCACGCCTGAGTGCCTTATTCTCCTCTTCTGATACAGTGGAAAGTTTCTTGGCTGGTGGGACCTGTTTCCTCACCAGGAATTGAACCCAGGCCATGACAATGAGAGCCCAAAACCCTAACCATTCACTAGGCCAACAGGGAACTCCCAGGCAAGCCTGATCTGCAGGGAAGTGTTGGAAACCTCACTTGGTCTCTGTGAGTTTGCTGTACTGAATCCCTCTTGTGACTGTGGGCAGCAGAGGACTGTCTATTCCACATGGTGAGGTCATCCATGTACGTATAGTTGTGCACAGGAAGGGATATGTTGATTCTAAGCAATAAACATCTTTCAGACTTTCAAGATAAATTTCCAAAGACTCACGTGGCCTACAGAAAACACTGGCATCTGGAATGGCTTTTTTCTCAGGAACGGTTGACCTTTGAGGACATGGCCATTGAATTCCCTCAGGAGGGGGAATGCATAGACTCTGCTTAGAGGGCCTTGTACAAGGGTGTGATGGCAGAGACCTGCAGGAACCTGATCTCTGTGGAGATCTTCTGATGGTTCTCATGAGGACGACCCCACTATATTCATGGAGCTCCAGGAAATCACAGACAAGTAGTCAAAAGGGAAGAGCCAGATGAGGGAGCACCTGGCAGTCCTCTCAACTCACGTGACAGAGCTGGAAGATCTGTACACAGCCAAAGAAGACCTCATCAAATCTAAGGAAGCACAAAACTGCAACGAGGTGTTCATGAAATTGAGGCTGAAAACCACCAGTTGCAGGAACTCCTGAAACTGGCAGAGCAGAAGCTGCAGCAGACCCTGCGGATAGCAGAGATAGATGCTCCCTAAGGGGGAGGCAGAGTTGGTCAGAGGGTGGCCATGCTCTCCAAGTCAAGGGAGAAAGAAAAAATGAATGAAGAAGATAATAAATGTTTTTTAGAACTGTTGACAAGTTTTCAGAATCTAAAAAAAGGCTGCAGCTTTATCTCAAAGAGAGAATGGCGGCTCTGGCAGAGAAGTCTCCTAGGAGAAGTGGAAAATGCAAAAAGGCAGTTAGAAGAAAGGCAGCATGACAGGGATCAGCTAAGACTAAACCTGGAAACCCTGAGAGCTGAACAGGACCAGATGAGGCTAAGGGCCTTCCCTTCATGACCCAACTTGTGCAGGGTCCTAGATGCCACGTTCCTCAAGGCAGACAGGCTTGCAGTGTGGAGATGCCTCCCAGAGAAGCCGGCTGCCAGCACTACATGAAGAGCCCTCCAAGCTTACAGTTTTATGAGGTACAGGATGACAGGAAGGCCATAAAGTATGGAATCTCAGCTCCCTCCTACCCACGGTCTCTTCAGCTGAACCAGCTGCACAAAGGGGCTCTGCTGGCCACAAGGACCTCAGGGACATGTGTGACTCAAAAGGCTTGCAGGATGGCCCTGAGCAACCCCACCAATAGTTAACAGCAGCCAGGACTTGCTGCTCAAAGCCCCCAAGAAGAAGGCGTCAAGTCCTACTATTGGCCTCTAGTCCGGCAAGAAAGAAAAAGGGCAACCTGGACATCTTGGCAAGAAAGTCAAGAGGATATAACTGAGGATTCTGCATGCCACAACCAACACTCCTCATGCCACAACTAGAAGGTCTCATGTGCCTCAAATAAGACCAGGTGCAGCCTAAATAAACTTTAAAAAAAAAAAAAAAGGAACACTAATAGCTTTCAGTTCAGTACAGTTGCTCAGTTGTGTCCGACTCTTTGGAACCCCATGAACTGTAGCACACCAGGCCTCCCTGTCCATCACCAACTCCTGGAATTTACCCAAACTCATGTCCATTGAGTCAGTGATGCCAGCCAACCATTTCATCCTCTGTCGTTCCCTTCTCCTCCCGCCTTCAATCTTTCCCAGCATCAGAGTCTTTTCCAATGAGTCAGCTCTTCACATCAGGTGGCCAAAGTACTGGAGTTACCCATATTTAAACCGTTCATCTAGTGATAGTAAGAAAACTAATATATACTGCCAATTCATGATTAAAAAAGAAAAAAAGGGATGAACTACTGATACAGCAACACAGATGAATATCAAAGGCATTAAACTTGAGTGACAACAGCATCTCAAAAGGGAACATACTGTAAGATTCCATTCATGGTATTTCAGAAAAGGCAAAATTATAAAAATGGAGAACTGGTGCCTGGTTTAGTGCTAGGAGGAGGAGTGACTACAAAGATGAAGCATACAGAAGTCTTGGAGGGTGATGGAATGTTCTGCATCCTGACTGCAGTGGTGGCTGCATAACTCTGTACATATACAAATATTCATAGAACTGTACAGCAAAAACAAGTCAATTTTACTGTATGTTAACTAACAAGATAAATTTCAAAAAGAAAACATAACAAACACCTTAGAGCTTCATGCCACTGATATAATTTTACTGGCCACAAAGTTATTAAATGTCACCATATTAAATAAAGTCAAGAAACCTGGGCCTAATTAAATCATTCTAAAATATATATACTAACAACTCATGGAAATACTACTTTAAGGAATATTAACTTTATGTATAAGGAAATTCTGCTACTTCCAAGTGAATTTGAAGGGTGTTCCTTTACAGTTTAAAACGATAGGTAGCATGGTATTTAGTTCAGAATTTCCAATACAGTTCATTTAAAAAAATTCACTAGTCCTACCTGTTGTTAAAATGACTAATAATGAATAATGGTATGCTTTAAATATTTTTTCCTCTTCTCAGTATCCTAATTTATTAAAAGTTATGGTATGGTTGAATTGTATACCTATATCCATTATCTAGGGATCTGAAATGAGAATCTGGAAACACTGCTGGATCCTCTGTCAATAAAATCAAGAATATTTAAGAGGAACACTATTTCTTGAGATAAACCACTGAGACTCATATATAATGCATGAGACAAGACAGCATCCTATCAGCTTTATCATGTCTCCCACACTTTGGAACTGGTAATACAAGTTCAGAAAGAATAACACGTGTGCTGCTGCTGCTGCATCGCTTCAGTCGTGTCCAACTCTGTGTGACCCCATAGACGGCAGCCCACCAGGCTCTCCCGTCCCTGGGATTCTCCAGGCAAGAACAATGGAGTGGGTTGACATTTCCTTCTCCAATGCCTGAAAATGAAAAGTGAAAGTGAAGTCATAACACGTGTAGGTAGACCAAAAATAAGATCTAAAGATGGGGGTGGAAATGCAGTATTACAAATGCTGCATTTCTGTAGAAAGACTTGCCCAAAAGAATGATATACAGCTTACATAACAAGGTGTGGTTCTAGTTACAGTAGGTTTTGCCTTTCCAGATCATGCCTGGGTAGTTTTTCACCACTGCTTCTGCCATGGAGAGAGCTTAAATGCTTTTTGAGGGCAGATTTGTGCTTGAAATCCATGTCACAACAGTGGCATTTGTATGGCCGATCCCCACTGTGTATATTCAAGTGGTCCTGAAGGGTGCTTTTCGCAGTAAACGTCTTCAGACACACAGTACACTGAAAGGGCCGTATGCCCATGTGCCCTCGAATGTGCCTGTTGAGATTTTTCTTTTGTGTAAATGTTTTCCCACACTGTAAGCACAAGAACAGTTTATGCATCTTAAGGTGGCGCAGATAGTTCTCAACATGAAGAAACCCTCGAGGGCACCGGGGACACTGGTGCCTCAGGGAAAAAGCATCCTCTAGATTCTGAATTTCATTCTCTGGACCATGACTTCCTTCAGTGTTCTCACAAAATAAGCCTTGATCTTGATTCCCAGGAACTTCTGCCACTTTGCTCTCAACTGTAGAATTGATCAGTGAATGCTGTGTTTCTGGGAAATACATGCTTGCTTTTGAAGAGGTACAAGGCTGTGAAAACTTTCCATTTTCTACACCCCCAGTACTGATAGATTCCACATGGAGGATACGAATTTCATTGTCTTTAAAACCCATGTCTGCTGAAGACAGCTCTGGTGATCTCATTTCCTCTCTCTCTGCTGTCAAGCTCTCTACTGTAGACTGTAAAACGTTGCTTTCCTCTTCTTTAACATGGAAATCTATGTTTACAGGACTATCTTCTGAAATTTCAATGATCTCACAGTCTTTATCTGAATTTTCATCTTCATTCTTAACATCTGGATCAGAGGATTGACACAGGTCAACGTGCTGATTGTTATTTTTCATAGAAAGATCAATTTCCAAATACTTTGACAAAGCTTCTGTGCACTTTTCCACAATGTGAACCATCTGAAGGTAACTGGCAGCAGTCAAATATTTCAAAAGCTCTTTCCTTTTAACTTCAAGTGCTCCAGTGTAGCAAGAGAGCAACAATTTTCTGCCAACTTCTGCACTCTGCAAGATGGTGATTCTGACATGTTTTGACTGCGTGAGTAAAAACTGATCTCTCATAAAGGTGGAGCAAGCAGCTAAAATCACCTTGTGCCCTTGGAACTCAGTATCATTAATATAAATTGACACATCACAAAATAAATTCTGCTGCCTCAAGAGATTCATTTTCTGCAAGACTGCATCTCCTTGTTGTTCAAACTGGAAGTGCAAAACATCAGACTCGGCAGCCATGGTCACAATCTANTAGAAAGACTTGCCCAAAAGAATGATATACAGCTTACATAACAAGGTGTGGTTCTAGTTACAGTAGGTTTTGCCTTTCCAGATCATGCCTGGGTAGTTTTTCACCACTGCTTCTGCCATGGAGAGAGCTTAAATGCTTTTTGAGGGCAGATTTGTGCTTGAAATCCATGTCACAACAGTGGCATTTGTATGGCCGATCCCCACTGTGTATATTCAAGTGGTCCTGAAGGGTGCTTTTCGCAGTAAACGTCTTCAGGCACACAGTACACTGAAAGGGCCGTATGCCCATGTGCCCTCGAATGTGCCTGTTGAGATTTTTCTTTTGTGTAAATGTTTTCCCACACTGTAAGCACAAGAACAGTTTATGCATCTTAAGGTGGCGCAGATAGTTCTCAACATGAAGAAACCCTCGAGGGCACCGGGGACACTGGTGCCTCAGGGAAAAAGCATCCTCTAGATTCTGAATTTCATTCACTGGATCATGACTTCCTTCAGTGTTCTCACAAAATAAGCCTTGATCTTGATTCCCAGGAACTTCTGCCACTTTGCTCTCAACTGTAGAATTGATCAGTGAATGCTGTGTTTCTGGGAAATACATGCTTGCTTTTGAAGAGGTACAAGGCTGTGAAAACTTTCCATTTTCTACACCCCCAGTACTGATAGATTCCACATGGAGGATACGAATTTCATTGTCTTTAAAACCCATGTCTACTGAAGACAGCTCTGGTGATCTCATTTCCTCTCTCTCTGCTGTCAAGCTCTCTACTGTAGACTGTAAAACGTTGCTTTCCTCTTCTTTAACATGGAAATCTATGTTTACAGGACTATCTTCTGAAATTTCAATGATCTCACAGTCTTTATCTGAATTTTCATCTTCATTCTTAACATCTGGATCAGAGGATTGACACAGGTCAACGTGCTGATTGTTATTTTTCATAGAAAGATCAATTTCCAAATACTTTGACAAAGCTTCTGTGCACTTTTCCACAATGTGAACCATCTGAAGGTAACTGGCAGCAGTCAAATATTTCAAAAGCTCTTTCCTTTTAACTTCAAGTGCTCCAGTGTAGCAAGAGAGCAACAATTTTCTGCCAACTTCTGCACTCTGCAAGATGGTGATTCTGACATGTTTTGACTGCGTGAGTAAAAACTGATCTCTCATAAAGGTGGAGCAAGCAGCTAAAATCACCTTGTGCCCTTGGAACTCAGTATCATTAATATAAATTGACACATCACAAAATAAATTCTGCTGCCTCAAGAGATTCATTTTCTGCAAGACTGCATCTCCTTGTTGTTCAAACTGGAAGTGCAAAACATCAGACTCGGCAGCCATGGTCACAATCTAAGCAAAATAAAACATAAACATGGATGTAAGGATCAGAGTTGTTTTCCTACATTGTGATAGCAAAAAAAAAATCATCCCCAAATCCTAAACCTAAACTAGGTAGAAGATAACTCAAATTCTAATCTGTGTGCTAAGACTGAACCCCTAGGCTAACCACCTCAAAAATCTAGAAAAATAAAATGCACTTCTCTATGATCTTGTGGCACATTTTAAAAAATCTGTTGTTACAGCATTCTTTTTGTTCATTGTTCTACTTTTATTTGTACATTAAACATTTTTCATGGCAGACTGTTCATACAGTTACATACAGCATTTATTACATTGAATTGTACTCAACAGTTTTTATATTTTTCTCTTTGGCTAAACTCTATGTGCCTTGTGGACAAGGACATTGTTAGGGGCCACTACTAAGTGGACTTAACAGTTTCCCAAATTAGAATCCTTAATATAATCACCAAACTTCCTAACTCCTCATCACCTGGACCTCCAAGTAAGCAGGTCCTTCCTTCTGCATACCTGGACTACTGCAGCCTCCTTGATGCCAGTCTCCTACATTACAAACTACCTTCCTAAAAGCCATCAGAATAACATCTTTTAGAACTTTTAAAATTTTTGTATTTTTCTTTTCTGCTTTAAATCTTCCATGATTCTCCTCCATCTCCAGGACAGTCTAACCTTCTTAGCAAATATAAGATCCTTCATTATTTGGCCTTCACCAACGTTATGGCTGTACCTTTCCTCAATCTCTTACACTGAAGTTGCTTTGATATTTAGATTTTCACCACTGCTCAGACAAGACCCAGTTACATCTTTGTACGTTATATTCGCGCTTCCAGCTAGTGATCTGGCATAAGGCTCAAATCAAATAAGATTTCTCCTCCCGTCTCCCGACAGAGTCAGTACTTTCCAGAACATCATGAAAAGGAGCCTAGTTCATCTGAGGTCATGCAGCGAGCCTGGTGGCCGGGACAGAGCAGGGGCAGTTGCGGGAATATCTGTTGAACTGAAATTCGGATCACACCGGCCTGGGTGATCCTCTAGCTCGTGACATAGGTGTTCTCGAGCCAAGCCCGCGAGGGCCAAGGTCCTGACGGCCAAGTGCCTGCAGCAGCATTTCAGCCACTCCTCGGTAGCGCCTAACTGCTGCCCTCCGGCCGCGCTGCTTCCGCCTCAGTCTTCCCCACCCGCGAGACTCCAGGGCACTCACTCACCGACTCAGAAACCAGAGTCAAGCTTTCCGCGGCAGCAGCGGCTCCGGCCGGAAGGTGGGGGTGGGGGTGGGAGCCCGGGAGGAAACACATCCGGGGTCAACTAGCTTCGTTCCTTACTGGGGCCCTCTTGGTGTCCCGGAAGGACATCCTGGGAGAGTCTTCCTTCTTCACTGCCCCTGCGACTGGGATGACAGACCCCGGAATTCCCTCGAATCCCATCTCTCCTGTCCCACTTTCGGCACTCGAGCCGGTTCGCTCCGTGAGTTCTCAACATCCGAATGGCAAACGGGTTGTGAAGTTGTAATATAGCGCATCTGTCGGAGTACCCAGCGCAGGGATCCCGGGAGACCCTCCTGGATTATTAGGAACCTGATCCTTTGCTTACCCTCCATATAAAAGGTGGCGGGGAGGGGCGTTGGGAAAAAAGAGGAGGGTGCTATTGAAATCAGTATTGGAGATTACTTAATTAATGCCCCGTCAGGATCTGGATCCCACCTCACCTGTCAACTTATGGCTTCCTCACTACAGCCCTACCCTTCTCAGGTCCTTGGGAAACCCAGGCATCTATCTAAACCTTTAACCTGGCTCTTTCCTCCAACATAGGCTATTTCCTCCTACTGTAATAGAGCGTGGTTCAGCAGAGGTTGCTGCGGGCCATTACCACCCCCCAACCCCGTTACCAGGGAACGGTTCAGTTCAGTTTAGTCGCTCAGTCGTGTCCGACTCTTTGCGACCCCATCAATCGCAGCACGCCAGGCCTCCCTGTCCATCACCAACTCCCGGAATTCATTCAGATTCGCGTCCATCGAGTCAGTGATGCCATCCAACCATCTCATCCTCTGTCGTCCCCTTCTCCTCCTGCCCCCAATCCCTCCCAGCATCAGAGACTTTTCCAATGAGCCAACTCTTCGCATGAGGTAGCCAAAGTACCGGAGTTTCAGCTTGTTACCATACCATCAATGGTTGTTCAGCTATTGGTCTGTGCATGGCAATGCTCCCACCTAGAACCCCCCACCTGGGGGTGAGGTGGGATGAGGGGCCTGAGGGGCATTTGGGTTGGGTGCCTGGCTGCCTTAGGTATGAGAACTGGACAGGGTCTGGGGACCTGGCCCTGAGGGAGCAGACAACTGAAATCTGCCTCTCTAGCCAGGACTTGGTCCTCAGATTGTGAAAGTTGTGCCTTGGGACCTTGCCCTTTCTTGTCAGAACAGAGAGTATTTACCTGGTGGAGATTTACAGGAACATCGATACTTGACCATGACCAGACCTCCAGAACAAATACACCAGGAAGTCTGCAACAACTAACCTTGTGCCTCTCTCACCTTTCCTATAAAAGGGCTTTGCTGAAAGCTTTTGGGGAGTTTCCCTTTTGGGTCAGCTGGTAAAGAATCCATCTGTAATATGGGAGACCTGAGTTCAGTCCCTGTGTTGGAAAGATCCCCTGGAGAATGGAATGGCAACTCACCCCAGTATTCTGGCGTGGAGAATTCCATGGACAGAGGAGCCTGGTGGGCTACAGCCCATGGGGTCACAAAAAGTTGGGACACGACTGAGCAACTTTTACTTTTGGGGAGTTTGGGGGTTTTAAGGCATGAGTCGCCCACCTCTTTGCATAGCCCTGCAATAAACTTTTCTCCGTTCCAAACTCCCAACATTTTGGTATTGTTTGGCTTATCCGTGCATCTGGTGCATGGAGTAACACTACCACTCATCCTTCAAAATCCCATTCATCGTTCATAAATCACATCATCCCTAAAGCCATCTTGAATTGCCCATGAATTACTTTGCTCCCACTTGGGGAACCAGTAAACCCTTTGGCTGCCTTAATGACTGTAATTATCATACCTGTATTGAAATCTATGTCCCACCTGCTGCTGCTGCTAAGTCGTTTCAGTCGTGTCTCACTCTGTGCAACCCCATAGACAGCAGCCCACCAGGCTCCCCTGTCCCTGGGATTCTCCAGGCAAGAACACTGGAGTGGGTTGCCATTTTAGGCAGTGGTATTTAGGACAGTGACTTACTGATCTTTGCATTCCCAGAAGTCTAGCACTTAGTAGGAATCAAGTATTTGCTAAATGAAGGAAACGTCTCAACCGATTCTTAAAAGCAGTTGCTCCATCCCCTCAATCAACAGTACAGGAAGAAGTAACTGACCCTGATAACAATTTTTTGTTAGCCCAGATCTGCTTTTGAAGCCAAGTTCAGCATGTTTGATTAACATGTCTTTTTAAGAATAAGAGTGAGAAAGCATTCCTGTGTTCAAATTCAAGCAATTGGAATGGGAAACAGGAGGGAAAGAGAGAAAATAAACCATTGACACCAGAGCTTTAAATTGTCACACTTTTATTAAGGAAACTTCCCCATAATAAGTGAAGAGGTAGTTCACAGTATGTCTAACATACAACAGATTTAGAACAGCTATTCACCAGCTGAAATAAAATGTTCTGGGTTGTTTGTTTAGGACATTATTTTAGAAGTAGTGATGGTGATCACCCTCCATTTATAGATCTTCTAATAAACTAAAACAAATTAAAACCACATCTGATTTACCTCAGAGCCACTTCAGTTTGGAGTTTGCCTTTAAAATTAAATAATAAATAAATAACTGTGACACAGTGATTTTTTAAAAAACCAAACTAAGGAAAACAGAACCCTCTCATTTTTAGTTATCCTGGGGATCCATAAAATACAAATGCTGAATGTCTACAGCTTTAAAATATCTTCCTCCACTACAAGAATACAGCTAGTTTTGAAAGTCATCTTCCTCTGTAAAACATATTCGATATCAGTAAATTGATCACTTTGCATATAATCTAAGAAACATGTATAAACAAAAAGTCAAGTACTACCAAAATTAAGAAAATGTCTCACAGAAACAGAACATCTCTCCAGCCAAGAAATGGGGGAGACTGTAAACCACTTCAGTGGTTTGCAATTTTAAAAAGTGAGAACTACAAGTTTTACTCATACAAAACCATAATGAGGCTGATTTTAAGTGATCAAAGAAAGCAAGGCAGTTTTCTTTATTCTTCCTAGGTTAAAACCAAATTGATACCTTATCTCACTAAGACTACATGAGACTGTAAGCTCTGTGAGGGCAGAGACCGTAACAATCTTATCTTCAAATTCTCAGTATCTAGCATAGTGCCTAACAATAATATGTGTTCAATAAATGTCTACTGAATGCCTGAATGAATCCAGAAATAGTCTCCAACCAAAGAGACCAATTTTATTTGAAGCCATGCCTTTTAGTCTTCAAATCTGTAACAAAACAAGACATGAATTTATGCAAAGCAAGCACCCCCAACTTGAAAGTTCCCTGTGATAAAATGATGTTTAGAGAAAAGAGTGAAACATTGGTTAACATATTAGTGTCTCACTATTGCATAGAATTGGGACTCTTTGGCTGGATCATATGAAAACCAGAATGCTAGGTAGCATCATTAGATCATATAATGAGTGACATTAGGCATAAGATACCTATTAGTCTTACCACTCCATTTTATTCTCATTTAAAACCTTTTAACAAATGGTAGAAAGTATACTTCAAATCAGATTCACATGTAAATGCATCAAATTATAACAACATTAAGAATACGCTCTGACTACTCAAGTTAAAATTAATTTTTGGTTCATCTATACATGGACTCTCACAGCTCAGAAACAAAAACCAGGAAATCCTGACAGAAACTAAACACTGTTTCCAGACAAAATTAGTTTCACATTTGGATCCTTCTCACATTGTTACTTGTCCTTTCTATTCCTAATCAATACCCAGCAAATCAGTTGCTTGCTTAGGAAGAATGTAATATTCATCCTAACCAAAAAATAATTACCTTACAAAAATAAATCCTTCTATGACTGTTCTGTTTGCAAAACTGAGGCTGTCTTAGAAAGCAAACAGGGATGCACAGAGGGGAAGCACAAACTAGGAACTTTTTGCTAAAGTATTCTTGATCATGTACTAAATCTTTTTAAGCCAAGGGACAGTGAGAAGTGAGGAGACCTTAGCTCATATTTAGCCTACTTAGTCTACTTAGGCCAACCTTGGCCAGGCTACCTCTTTGGGCTTTGGATACCCCAACTTAAAAAAAGAGAGGCAGGCTAAATGATTTCTTAAGATTCTCTATGGACGCAAACACTCCTATTATCTAATCTAACTCATGGTTCAGAAACAAGTAAGACTCAAAATTTTATTTCTGAACATGTGCTTAGGAAAAACAGTTGTTTTGTTTTTCCATAACGGAAAGTCAACTTTGATCTGTCAAAGGGGATGAGGTGGGAGTGTACCATTATAGGAACATCTAAATGCAAAAATCTGACTGCTCCTTCTGTCTGTGACCCACTTTTTTCATCCACTTTAGAAATTAAGGTACACAAGGAAATGAGAATTCAAAGACTATTACAATACACTGGACAAAACTCTGAAGGCCAAACTCACCTTAGCAACAGCAAACTTCTATAACAAAGTCTAGAGACTGACTCCAGATAGCCCCTTTTTAGAGAGACCATTATATGTTAGCACACTTTAAGTGTACCTGGAGCAATCCTGATTCCAAAAGCATCACCAAGTAAGCTACAGAATAATTATAAGCATTTGACTTCTTTCGGGGGAAGACCTCCCAAATAAGTACTGTTGTTGGTTATGCTCCCCAATGATGACTCCTGTCTGCAGGTATTGAGGGAAATACTGTACTCTGGTCTGTGTCAACTTCAATCACGTGAAGCTGGCCCATAAACTGTTGAAAAGAGTACAGAATAATATAAAATACTTCTTTATAGCCAGCTCCAGGATAAGTAGATTCATTCATTTATCAGACATAGATGAATTATCAGTGGTTCTGATATAACTAGAAGTTCTAGCACACATTCAGGCTGATAGCAATATCACCTTATATCTCAGCTTATTTCCCACCAAAGAAAAAGATTATTTGCTTCCCTTAGCATAGCATCTATTGGTGGAATGGAGGTGATGTTATTAACTTCTTGGTACCTTCAGAATGTGCCCAGTGGAAAGTCTAAAATAGTGTCAGTCTAAGACGTAAGTTGATGTTAGGTAGACAAATGGAGTACTCCTTGGGAAAGAAAAACAGACATCACAGGATAAATAATTCAAAACAGAACATGGGAAAGGGCAAAAGGCAGGCAAGACCACTCCAAGTGGCAAGTTGCCTGGTCTGTTAGTGCTTTGACTCACCCCTACGACCTGCACAGAGGATCTGGAGACGTCAAATTAGCGAAATGACTCCTAAAAAGACTCAGACTATTGCCACGTTTGTAGTCAGTTCTACTTAGGAGCACAAAGGCGCTATTTAATTCACGCAAGTGCTATCGTTCCTTAAGTTCAGGACAGCTTGGGCCAGTTTACCTGCATCCAGGACCTGTGTCGCATCAGGCTGCGGCTGACACCCTTTAGAGTCTGTGACTGTTGTACACGCAAAAGAGTCAAAGTCCACAGTGAGGTCTTGCACATTTCTTTCATTGGCATTATCAAAGCTGTTTTTGCCATGCAGCTGTTTAAGGTGCTTCCTCAAAACTGGCTTATGTGCAAAAACCATGTCACAATAGTTACACTTATGGGGCTTATCTCCACTGTGAAGGTTAAGATGATCCTGTAAGGAACACTTTTGAGAAAAGGTTTTCCCACAGATTTTACACTGGAAAGGTTTAATGCCGGCATGCACACGCATGTGTCGATGAAGGTTGCCTTTCTGAGTAAAAGTCTTGCCGCAGAGTAGACACATAAAGAGTTTGTGCATTTTTAAATGGTTGGCGTAGTTCTCCAGGTGACGAAACACCCTGGTACACTTTGGGCACTGGTGATGCCACTGCAGGCCTTTGTCTACACCTCGAATATTAGGCCCAAAGACATCTTTTGCGGCCATGATGATGTTATCACTGCCTGTGTAAGAGAGGGCATAATTGTGGAGATGGTTTTGCTCTATTTCACTTACTCTGTTTTCCACAGTTGAATTTATCAGAGAGTGCTGGGGCTCGGATGAATGTAAAGCAGTGGGTTCAGAAGAAATAAACTGGTTCTGATCTTTTTTACTTCTAACCTCTGATACATCCCCAATAGATTCTACCTTAACGATCTGAATATCACTGTCCTCTATATCCATACTGTCTTCAGATGGGTGAATACAAGGTGAGTCCTGCTTTGGGGAGCCTCTGGCATCTCCCTGATGTTCTTTCGACTGGGGAGAAGCACTCTGTGGTTCACATCCCTCTTTACTTTCCATTGGCTGTTTTGGCTTTATAAACTTCCACAAGGCCTGCGTGCACCGTTCTACAATGTGACTCATCTGAAGAAAACTCGCAGCGGTCAAGTAATTGACCAGTTCCATCTCAGGGAATTCCAGCACACCACTATAACATGACAAGAGCAATTGTCTCCCCACTTCGGAACTCTGCAATATGGAGATTTTCACCTCTCTCGAATCGTTCAGTAAAAACTGGTCTCTTAAGAAGGGGGAACCTGCAGCAAACACAATTTTATGCCCCTGTACCTCAATATCATCTATGAGAACTGTAACATCACAAAATTTATTCTCTTCTCTTAATTTGTTCATTTTTTGTAACATTGAATCTCCATAATTTTCAAACTTGAAGTGAAGGAGATCTGATCTTTCAGACATTTTGGCAGACCTAAAGAACAGAAATGTAAAAAGGATGAATTGAAGAAAATTCAAACAATTAAAAAAACCTGGGTTTTCCTTCCAAAAACAAATCTCTGTTGTCATACCTGTTCATATGTATCTGAATGAAATTTCCCTTGAAAGAGGAAGCTAGTATAACAGCTTTTGAAGGCTGTTAAAAATGACTCCTCACCAACATCAAGTGTCAACTGCAGCTAAAGGAGTGGACTTATATTAGCGGAAACAGCTTGGCATTCACTCAGCTTTTTAAGATGCCTAATATAAGAACAGTGCTTGAGTTATTCCAAGTGCATTCTTTTGCTTCTCAAATCAGAATTCTGTCAGGTTTCATGAACTTCCTAAAACATCCCAACAAGTAATAAAGTAATAAAAATAACAATTTTATTTTGCATGATACTGTGAACCTCCTTCTTCAAAGATAAAACACTATTTTCCTTTGCTTTGAATTTTACTGTAATGGCACTGCTTGTCCCATTCCTGGGTAAACCCTCTTCTGTCTAAACTGATGTGAATTTACTCATACAAGTATTTTTGCAATAAAATGAAAGTCACATGTTTAAAAGCACAACTTTTAGACAGTGTCAAAGGCACAAGTCTTTGCTCTTTGCATTTTGGACAAACCTAAATTCTTTCTTAAGAAACATTTCTTGATACATGAAGTAAATATTTGATATAGAAAAACTAGATGAGTCACTTGGTGGGAATCTGAGTAAAAGTACAGTGGATCTAGTTAATCCCTACTAGGTGCTATTCTTTCTTCTTTATCCCCATTCATCCATCATTACTCATCAACTGGACTACTCAAATTCATTCATAAATGCCCACTGGTTCCAGCTTCTATTACCTCTAAACCAGCTCCTACACCACTGCATGTCATCTTTCAAAAACATAGATCTGTTTATATCCAACCCCTGCCTAAAATCCTTCTGTGTCATCTCCTGGATGAAGACTAACCTCTCCAATATAAACTGATCAAGTAAATTTAATAATAATTACAGTAAACACTGGCAAAAACCAACCAACCATAGAGATGGTTGCTTTGTAAAAACTGCGTATTTATCCTGTTATAAAGCAATATCTTTGGAGAAAGTCCCCATGTTCTAATTCCATACTCTTACTTGGCTTCCCGTGTGTCACTCTAAAGGGAAGGATGAGTTAGCCATGTCAACAAGACATCATCAACATATTATTTTTACAATGACAGCCCACCAGTCATAGTAAAAATAAACTGACACCTTGTCTATATACCAATACTCTGTGAGATGAGTGGTTATGTAAGATCTACCTGTGAGAAGTAGCTCCACAATTTCAGTACATCAGTAAGTTCACCTTGAACTTCGTGGCTCCATCAACTCCATAGTTGAGAATCATGAGGAACAGTTCCTAGTGACGTCTGGCTCCTGAAGCCCAATCTTTATAGAGTTTTATGTTCTAGAACAGTGAGTTACAATGAGCTTGTGACAGCAGAATACAGGTCTCACTCACAATGCTCAGTGCCTACTTCATAATAGCACTCTACTGCCTCCAAGCCTTACTACAGGTGTTTCTTTAGTCCAGAACACTATTCCCAGCCAATTCTCACTCTCTTATTTCCTCTGAGGCCCTTCCCTAAGCCCTTAGATCAGAACAGTTGTCTCTACTGAACCTGTAACCTCAAAATACTAACAGTAATACCCTTCAAACTGCAAGCTTCATGGCATTAGAATAGTCTCTGCCCCATTCAATAGGGCTAATGCTGGGAATCTGCATCTTCTAGGGTGAAACACTCTTTCCTTTGGTTTCAAATTCACCAGTAACACATCTACATTACTGGCAAATCCTATTCTGTTCAAACTGGTGTGTATACCCATCACCTAATATAGTACTAAACACACAGCAGGTGCTGAGTTTGTATTTGTTGATCCTGTAAGATTCATTTGACAGTAATAGGAAGACTTGCTGTTAGGAAGACCAGTGCAGTGTCTGCATAAGCATTACAAGTCTGAGGCTATGAGAGCCTACAAAGGAATGGGTATAAGGAGCAAGGAAAAAAGAAAAAAAAAAAGACATTTCAAAAAAACTTGTGGGAGATACAAAATGAAAAGAAGTAATATGCAAAGGTTCTAAACTTAAGAGTTCACCTGAATTAAAATGTCACTGAAAGAGAGGTGAGACTTAGGAGAGGGGACTGGTATGGCACAGGTTAGACCNCTCCATAGTTGAGAATCATGAGGAACAGTTCCTAGTGACGTCTGGTTCCTGAAGCCCAATCTTTATAGAGTTTTATGTTCTAGAACAGTGAGTTACAAAGGCCCACAGAATATGAGCTTGTGACAGCAGAATACAGGTCTCACTCACAATGCTCAGTGCCTACTTCATAATAGCACTCTACTGCCTCCAAGCCTTACTACAGGTGTTTCTTTAGTCCAGAACACTATTCCCAGCCAATTCTCACTCTCTTATTTCCTCTGAGGCCCTTCCCTAAGCCCTTAGATCAGAACAGTTGTCTCTACTGAACCTGTAACCTCAAAATACTAACAGTAATACCCTTCAAACTGCAAGCTTCATGGCATTAGAGAGAATAGTCTCTGCCCCATTCAATAGGGCTAATGCTGGGAATCTGCATCTTCTAGGGTGAAACACTCTTTCCTTTGGTTTCAAATTCACCAGTAACACATCCACATTACTGGCAAATCCTATTCTGTTCAAACTGGTGTGTATACCCATCACCTAATATAGTACTAAACACATAGCAGGTGCTGAGTTTGTATTTGTTGATCCTGTAAGATTCATTTGACAGAAATAGGAAGACTTGCTGTTAGGAAGACCAGTGCAGTGTCTGCATAAGCATTACAAGTCTGAGGCTATGAGAGCCTACAAAGGAATGGGTATAAGGAGCAAGGAAAAAAGAAAAAAAAAAAAAGACATTTCAAAAAAACTTGTGGGAGATACAAAATGAAAAGAAGTAATATGCAAAGGTTCTAAACTTAAGAGTTCACCTGGGGGGCTTCCCTGGTGGTCCGGTGGTTAGGACTCTGGGCTTGCAATGCAGGGGGCCCAGGTTCAATCCCCGATCAGGGAAGTAAGATCCCACATGCCG